>PVKC010033906.1:0-13852 GCA_004027635.1 Crocidura indochinensis | reverse complement strand
AAATTTATTTATTTAAATATAAAATTTATTTAAAATAAATTTATTTATTTTATTTATTTAAAATAAATTTAAATTTATTTTTTAAATAAATTTTTTAATTGGGGCCAGAGCTGTGGCACAGGTGGTAGGGTACTGAGCACACTAACCTAGGATGGACTGCAATTCTATTTCCCGGCATCCCATATGGTCCCCTAAGCCAGGAGCAACTTTTGAGCACATAGCCAGGAGTAACCCCCTGAGCGTCAGCGAGTATGGCCCAAAAACCAAATATATATTTTTAATTATCATGATTTCAAACATGTTTGTAGTTGGGTTTCAGTTATATAAAAGAATACCCTCCTTCACCAATGCAAGATTGTCACCACCAATTCCCCCATTACCTCTTTCCCCACCCCCTGCCTGTATTCAAGACAGGCATTCTAGCTCTCTCACTTACTACCATTGTCATGATAGTTGTCAGTATAGTTATTTATCTCAGTGATTACATATAGTATTTGTATAGTATAGTATTTGTATAGTATAGTATTTGTATAGTATAGTATTTGTTCCTGTTTTGTTTCTTCACATCAAAATAAGATGTATGCAGTGTGCATAGGAATTTGTTTGTAATTTTTGTTTTTACTATAGTTTGGCCCTCCAATGGTCTGAGGGACAGTGAACTGGGCCCTATTTAAAAAGTTTGAGGACCCCTGCAATGAACTCATCACTCATTGTGGTAAGCTTCATATCATGGGCGGGTCCTTCCAGCCCTATTTCTATTGTCTCTAGCTATTATTACAATAGTGTATTTTATTTTTCTTAAAATACATATATGAGGGAGACTATTCTATGTTTATCTCTCTCTGTCTGACTTCACTCAGCATAATGTTTTTCATGTCCATCCAGGTGTAGGAAAATCTCATGAATTCAACTCTCCTGATAGCTGCATAGTATTCCACTAAGTATATGTACCATAGTTTCTTTAGTCACTCATCTGTTGTCAGGCATCTGGGTTGTTTTCAGAGTCTGGCTATTGCAAATAGCGCTGCAATCAATATAGTTGTGTAGAAGGCCTTTTATGCTGTCTTTTTGGGTTCCTAGGGTATATCCCTAGGAGTGGTATAGTTGGATCATATGGGAGCTCAATTTTCAGGGTGTTTTTGAGGAATCCCCATATTGTTTTCTCATAAAGGCTCGATGAGATGGCATTGCACCCAGAAATTGTTCCTGGCTATGGGGACCATATGGGACATTGGGGATGGAACCTATGTCCTTCTTTGGTCAGCCATGTGCAAGCAAATGTCATATTACTGCATTATAGCTTCATCCCAGGTTCTCACCATCTTTAAAGAAAATCAAAACAAAATAAAAATGGGTCATGGGGCCCGAATGATAGCACAGCAGTTAAAAATTTTGTCTTACACCTGGCTGACCATTCTTGATCCCCAGCTTTCCGTATGGTCCCTCAAACCTGCAGAAGTGATTTTTGAGTAAAGAGTCAGGAGTAACCCTGCACTGCAAGATGTGTTCCTCAAACAAAAACAAAAAGAAAAAGTGTTTATGTCTGTGAATAGAATATTTTAATTGAACTATTATTATTAGTTGAACTATGAAGAGCTTTATAGCACTCTTGCTCTGTCCCTGGTCCTTCAAAAAGCAAATCATTAAATGGGATTATAGTTTTCATGGAATTTATTGGGGGGAAACATGTATAAATGATAAAGGGGAGGTTAAGTAAGAGAGTTTTGTGGACCTGGTTTCTGATCTGGATGAGGTTAGATGTTATAATGGAGGATTAAAAAGGACACGCTCAGTTTTAAGTATTTTACTTAAATTGATAAAGAGATCCAGAGAAAGGATTGTCATCCTCAAACTGCCTTATTGTAGGAATGGCCTAAAGCTAGTACTCCACCGCTGCATTCTTTAACAGCCACACTGGAAGGATGTGACTGAGAAAATTGAGGCAGATCTGAAAGTGGGGCCCCTGGAGGCTGTCTACCAACTGTGTCCCTCCAGGCAGCTTCTGCTGATTTGAAAATCTCCAAGGCCACCACACTGCTGTCTTTACAGATTTATTAAAGTTCAGGAAAAGCAACATTTTAAAAAGTCCATTGTGAAGTAATGGATGTTGTTTTAAAAGTGCTAAGGGTTCAGGACTTGAAGGTAATTAACCTATGATAATCTCTTCAGTCATGTTCCTTTTGGATTTGAACTTTTATTTGGCATATGTTTTAATAAAAGAGGTTCATTTTTTAGCTTAATTATTCAGTCTAGTCTTCTCATTTTATTTTTAATAAATTAAAAATATTTTGTTCACTCTGTGTTAAGTAAGCATTTTGTGACAGCTAGTGGATTCAATTAAAATAAATTTTCATTTTCATTTGAAGACTGATCATAAGCAAGCTGACTTTTGTTCTTCCAGAGTGACTTAAAGCAAATTGTTCTTTGTGCTACAGCAATATTAAATGTATTTAAAGTTTTTTAAAATTGGAATTATGTGAAATAGTCTAACAGTTTAAGTTTAAACGAGGCAATTAGCTGGTTACAACTGAAACTACCAGGCCCTATTTAAAATAATGAGGTCTGACAGTTATGAAATCTGAATTATTCATCGATAACTAGCTTTTCCTCATCTGCAAACCATGGCTAACATTAATAACAGAGGTGTAAGTGTGATAACCAAAGAGTCTGACATTAAGAACACATATGAAAAAGTGCTAAATTCTTATTTAATTAAAAAGGATCACGATAGCAATATTTTTCCTGAAAGAAAATCATTAGGAAAAATGTGTTTTCGCATAGGTTTCATCTTTTCCTTTTTTGAGATTTTGTATAAAGAAATAATTGTTTTAATTACATACTAAAATTATTTTTAATCATGTGCTACCAGTAAAACGTAACTAAACAAACATTTCTCATTGTTCAATCTTTATAGTAATCATTTTAGAATTCTAGCTCCCTTATTTATAATCCCTAGATACAAGTAAATTATGCACTTCAACTTTTTAATTGAAAGAGAAAAGTAGACTTTAATAAATTGCATGCAAAAAGGCAAATAGCTCAATTGATGATCATTTAATTGAAGTGAATACTGTGATTACCATGAAGCAATTTACTTATTGGCAGCACAGTTCAAACTAATGGAATAAATCAAGTTTTAGTCCCCATAATTTTCCAGGAAGAAAAAAAAATCTTGCAAGAGGTCACTAAGCATAAATCCATATTGCCCTTAACAGTCAAAAATGGTACAACTAACAAAAGGAGGTGCTATCCTGAATGTATACTGTATGCAAGTATGTATGTATGTATGTATGTATGTATGTATGTATGTATGTATGTATGTAGATAAGCATGTTAGTTCGGTAAATACAAAAAGGAAAAACTATAATGGATTCTTTCAACATGAAAAAATAAGTTTTTTAAAAACAAAACAGAAGTTTTAAGTTTTAGGAAAACTTTTTTTTAAGTTTTAAGAAAACTTAAAAAAAGTATTAACCCTTTGATTTGTCACTCTCCACTTTGAATCAATTCAATAGCAATCAAGTTTCAGTTTTCCTATGTTGAAACTGAGATAATTTAAATTCCTACAGTAATCAAGATAGCAATAATCTATACCTATAGTACAACAACTAGAGCACATACCTAGAAAGTACTTGACTAGGGTTCTGATTTGAACGTCCAACAAACCAAGATCACAACGTCTTGACAGGCAGCCCATAGCACCAGCAGGCTGCCACAGGAAACTCTGGTGTCTCAGGATCTGAACAGTAGCACTTCTGTTGGCCTTCACTTGAACTGTTGAGCCAGTTGTCTGTCAAATTATAAGGAGGGTTTCCAGGTCCCTCAAATGTCTCTTGGAATAGTCCCCACACCCAAATGTAGTGACTCTGTCTCCAAATTATCTGAATTTATCCATACTACTAATAATAGCAATCAGTTACCATCTAATCAGAAGTTACCGTTAGACAGTCCCTAAGCTTTAGTTTTATAGTATCATATCTATTTCATATTTGATTCATAAATGAATTTCTGATAGGTCAAAAAATAACTTGTCCAAAATTATAAACTTATATAAGAATTATGATTGAAGGGCCAGAGAGATAGCATGGAGGTAGGGCATTTGTCTTACATGCAGAAGGATGATGGTTCAAATCCTAGCATCCCATATGGTCCCCTGAACCTACCAGGAGCGATTTCAGAGCGTAGAGCTAGGAGGAACCCCTGAGCGCTGCCGAGTGTGATCCAAAAACCAAATAAAAAATTATGATTGAGACTTTGGTTGTTATTACTAACCATCATAATAAATTCCTAAACTAAAGCCAATGCTTGCCACCTTAGAAGAAACCAGAACTGGACAGTCAAAAATGTTTAGATATTCCCTGATATCAGAATACCAACAAGTTGTATAATTCACAGGTACATTTATTGAAATAAAAATATGCACCAAAATAGAATAAGTCAAAAACTATATTCAATTACTAGGGCCATAATATCCCACATTTTATATTTTATATTTTATTGTGGCATTTATCATCAGTGCATAATGCAAAAATAAATAAATATAAGCAAAGGAACTGACTCTGGTTAAGCTTAGAATGAATTCTAAGAGTCCAAGTAAAGAATATCCAAAAATAAACTTTTAGATATGTCTCTGTTACTGGATTTATGGTTCAGTAAATTTGCAAACCAGTGGTCTTTTAGTAAAACTTATAAAAGTAAGATTTGAAAGTTTTTTTATTAGTACAAGTATATATGGTCAAACCTGATTTTTTGCAGTATATATGTCAACTACCATGTACCTATTATGCTCTGCAGATGGTCTCATTGGTTAAGAAAGAAGAGATGGTTAATAATCAATATGTCTAGCCTTTAAGCCCACCCAGAGAAGAAATTAAGCACTGATAAAGAATTTCTCCCTGAAAGGAGAAAAATACCTGGGGGGTGGGGGGGAGAGATGACAAGATGAGGCACTATTAGAGGAATATAAATAGTGGAGCTATTTACCATAAGTAAATGACACATAAAGTTTACATAAGTGTTCTTTTTCATCATATCATTAATTCAAAATAAAACATTAAAATTGAATATGATTTTAGTGATGCTTTCTTTGCCAGGTGCCCTGATGGGGCACTTCCTCCCAACTGAGCTGCACAGCTTGAAGCAGATGAAGACTTGGCCATGCCTCTATTACTAATGATATCTGGGCAGAAAATTATTACAGTTTTCTCTAAAGCTAAAATATATTCAAAATAACTCTTTAATAAAAAAAAAACTCGCTATTTTCTCTGTTTCTTTCTTTCTAGCCCCTTTAATTTTTACTCCTTTTCTTCTCTTTTTGCCTCTCTGTATTTATGCCTTAAGAAAATCTGGCCAAGTTATTTGAAACTCCAAGACACAATCTCACTGATTATTTTATGCTAATGAATGAACTATCTAGCAATATAATATTTCACTTTTTGTGCCCTCCTGGTGGTAGCATAAGATAAATTCCTGAGTATCTTTAATTAACTAAAGAAAGCAGTAAGAAATCTCTGCAGATTAATAATATTTATGGCTCTAAAGTGAACAAAATAATAGATGAGGGTGGGAGGGGGCAACTAAATGGTAGACAAATCTTAGAGAGTTAATTAAAACAAAATTCATGCTTATTTTTGCCTTTTTAATCTATGTACAGTACTGATGCCAGAGAACAATAAATGGAAAATTTTAAGTGTTCTTGTTCATCCTCCAAGCCTTAGTTTAAATGATCTGTCTTCCTTCATTTTTCTCCTACTCCACCACCAATAAACAATAATCATATATAATGTATGACTACACGCACACGCACACACACATTTGGGGCCACACATGGCTGTACTCAGGGTTTAATTCTGGCTCTGTACTCAGTATTCATTCCCAGCAGAGCTCAGGTTTCCAAGGATTGAAACTGGGTCATTTCCCTGCAAGGTCTTTCCCATTATACTTCCCTTCTGGCCCCATATTATTTATTATATGTAATCACAATGTCTCAATCCAAATGTCTTCTCATAAAACCCTAGACTTTGAGCAAAGTGAAGGTGAGAAGGATCAAAGACTGGGTCCTTCAATATTTGAGTTGTAAACTGAAATGAATTGCTTGAAATAAATGAAACTATGCTTATAAAGGCTAAGTTGCCTCACTGATGAGGACTGAGATAAAATTTCTTTAAAAATTCTTTGTTTTGTTTTGTTTGCTTGTTTTTGCTTGTTTTGGGGTCAAACTCAACAGTGTTCACGGTTTGTTCCTTATTCTAGGCTCAAGGATAATGCTGATGCGGTCAGAGTACCAAAAGAGGTGTCAGGGATCAAATGTCGGTTGGTCCTTTACCAGGCCTTACTCACTGTAATATCTCTCCTGTCCCTGAAGATTCCTATGCAATTAAAGTATTTCATAGAAGTTGCCTTTTTTTCCCCAAAAGTATAACTTAATATAAAATTTATGTAAGTAAACTGGATTAAGGGTCACACTCAGCAGTTCTCAAGATATACTTCTGGCTCTGTGCTCAGGAGTCACTCCTGGCAGAGGTCAGAAGAGCATGTTTGTTCTATTGGGGATCACATTCAAGTTGGTTGGTTATCAAATGTAATTTTTTTCTGGGGGTGGGCACACCCGGTGACACTCATGGGTCACTCCTGGGTGACTGCATCCAGGTGCAGTGAGGTTTCTGCACTCAGAAATAGCTCCTGGCAGATTCAGGATATCATCTGGGATAAGGGAATTGAACCCGGATCTGTCCTTGGGTTGTCTGCATGCAAGGAAAGCACCCAACCACTATATTATTACTCCAACACTACAAGCATAATGTTATAGGGGCAAGGCAAGCACATAGATAGTAAACAATGAAGAGACATCACAGATCACAAAAAATCTGAGGCTAATAAGAAGAAATTGGAAATTGACAAATAATTACAGCCAGGCTCCCCTAGATATTTGTTCTGCAAACTCTCAGATATCACAAACAAGTAGAAAACAACTTCTAGATTTTAATAAAATAGGAATGAAGATAATGGCAAATAGAATAGCAGTAGCATTTTAATAGATTTATATGTAAGTTGTAAAGCTTCCAAAAATGTATATAATGTGATATATTGATTTTATGAGTATTGTTAATATGTATTGTCACAGAATATATCAAAATATAATATTGCTAACTAAAAGTTGCAAGAAATATTAAAGTCTGGCACCAAAAGAAGCACCGATTTGGAAGCTAAAATAAAATACTAAGTTCCTTAGCAATTTGGCATTTTGTTGATATCTATACCAATCTCTAGAGATGCATTAAGATCCTACAATAATTACTACATCTTCAGTGACTTACTAAAGAGTATCATTTCATCATTAGAAATAAATAATCTATACAACTTTAATAATCATGATATTTCTGAACCAAACATCATCTATTTCAACTCAGTCCCAGTTACTACCCTATAGAGTGGAAACTCAGAGTCTCAATGGTGAAAACTGCTAGAGCATTTTTCTGTCAAAACATCTCAAGGTCAGAAAAACTGCATTGTTAGAACTTTGTGAACTCCTAAAATTATCAGGAAACTGGGACTGCCAAATCAAGCTGTGCAAATGGTGTAGTAAAGTATTCAGACAGGAGGAAAGGTAGGTATGGAGAATGGTTTGCTTTTTGCTTTGCAACCCTGCATATCTAAACCCTGTATAATCTAAAAGTTATCTGATAACTTCTTTAAATTTGATCTGGGCTTTGTCTATTCAAAAATGGCAGGGGTGTTCAAAATTAAAAATTAATTAATTTTTACGTGCACAGTCCATTGCTAAGCAATGGACTTATAAAGAGAAACATTAAAAAAATTCAGCTTAGGGGCTGTAGTTCGAGCACGCAAGGAGGTTACCTTACAAGTGGATAACCTAGGTTTGATACCTGGTACCCTATATTGTTCCCCCAGAAAATTGTCAAGAAATATCCCTGAGAACAGAGACAGAAGTAAACTATGAGCACTGTTAAGTGTGGAACCCAAATCAAAAAAGCAATACTAATTAAATAAAAATAATTTTTCAAAGTACAAATCCTGAACATTCACTACTTGTGACCCTAGTAATCAACTCATTGATTTGGAATTATTCTTTTATAAAAATATAAATTATTTTATTTAAAGGCAATGTATCACAGTGCCAATATTGTTGATCATAATACATTTGTTTCCAGGAAATGAAAATATTAATGAAGAACAAAAGTAGATAAAATAAAGGAAAACAAGTATAGCAATAAGATTTGTGAAAATTATTGTATCTCACAGTTAAGTCATTGCCAGGAGGTCTATTAAGCACTTGTTGAGAGTTGATTGTTCTGTTATTTTGTTTAGGTTGCTTCAGACACACTTTGGCATCTAAATTGGTATGTTCCTTTTAATCATTTGGAGTTGTTGTGGAAGCTCTGCTCTAGGAATTCCGAACACTATTGTTGATACCACAGCTTTTGGGGGGGCTTCTTAAAGTACTTGAAGCCTGAAAGGAGGGTGCCTGTACTCATTACAAAAAGTTTTGATGATATTAGTGCAAAACTACTGGCATACTTGGAATTTTAGTCAGATTAGTGTCTTTTTAGAGAGTTGTAAAAGAGTGGCAGTGAATCAGGGCCATTGACAAAGTGGCCAATATGGGTGAAGAGAGCAACAGGAGGGTTTTGGCAGGGTGGAGATTGACTCACCTTCTCTTTCTGAGAATACCATTTTTCAAATGTGTGGCCTGTGTAGTTATGATTTTTTACAGCTTGAGAACAGAGGAAGTCTATAGAGCTGGCCAAATGCAGACATGAAAACTGCATTTATTAAGTTGGATTAATCTGCAAGATAAAGTATATGTGATAAATGCTAGTAAAACTACAGATACTGACTCACATTAAAATTTACACAATTAGTAGCAGGGAAATCTATAGCTTTCCTGGAACCAGTAGTTCTGCCACTCACAAATTTATACAAATAACCAACTATTTATAACATATCAGGCTATTTTATTTATTTTGGAGTTTAATTCAAATGATATACTCATAGTTCACTGCTCAGTGGTCACTCCTGGCTTTATACAGAGCACCATGCAATGCTGGGGAATGAACTCTGGCCACTAGCATGCAACGTATTTGCTCCAGTCCTTTGAACTACCTCCTGGGCCTCAGATAAGACAATTATAGTAAAGAGGAAATGCCCTTAGTAATTTAGTGGCAGACATTTAAATTTCTGCTCCCGAATTTATTATGTCAGTGGTTTTTCAACCTTTTATCTCTACAGACAGGCATTGGTCCAGGCAGTTAAAAACCACTGATTTATAGTACCACTACTTTATACTTTATGATAAAAATCAAAGACTACAGGCATAGGTAATATTTGAAGCATCACCAACCATAACAGATTTACTATGGGAAAATATTTCTTTAACATTAGAATTCCTTCTGTGTATTTTCCCTTATGGGATTTGTTCTTTCATTGAATTACTCATTTTAATTGAGAATTATAAAACCACACAGGGGGTATCACCATGCTGAGATGAAAATGACTGAAGTTTTCATAGAATTCTTTTTTGTGTGTGGTAGGTTGATGATAGCATGCTCCAGTTTAATTTAATAGATAAAACAGTTCTGTTTCTTAAATACAGAAAATAGATGGAATTGTACATGCTTTTCACAACCAACATCTAAATAATTGCATTTCTAATTTTCATCTTCCACTAAAATATTCACAGAACCTTTCATCAACAAAGGGTTATTTCTTAACATTATTGTCAGTCTGATTACTTTTACTAACTTCAGGAAAACACACTCCCACTCATATTTCCTCTGGAAATCTTTATATCCTAAAATTTTGCATGATCTCATTAACAAATTATAATGCAGAAGACAAATAACTTCCCCTCTAAACAAAGCAGAAATTCTAAGAAATATTTTTCTTAAATTAATGATATAAAAAGATTAGTTTATATTAAAATATTTAAAGTCAGATGTAGAATTAACACCTACATAACAGCACAAACATAAACACATATCTTAAAATTAATCTAGCTCACAGCAGGAGTTGCCCAAAATGAGATAGCAAAAGGAAAAACAATAGCTAGGTACTGGCATTCTAGAATGGCAGACTTAGTGAAGAACCACAGCATTAGAAGAACAATCCATATGATGATGAGATTCACTTTTTCTTTTAATTTTCTTTTCACCTCCTCACTTCTTTGCCATGTTCAGAGGTTGTACAGTTAAGCTGTGAAGCTCCCAGACTTAATTATGGGATTTATAGGTTCTTTTCTTCTGAATTTAGCAAACAAGTAATAGCATAATTTGTTACTGCAACCGAAATTTTAAATTATATTGCCAGCAGAATCATCATGTGGGGCAATAGTGGAAATCAAATTGAAAGACAAAAGCCTTTATGACATGTGTCTCCACTTATGTCTGCTGCACTCATATCTCCCAATATCTTTTCTTCTCAAAGGTAAGAAGTCTATGGCTTAATGGTCTAAGAGTTTTGCCCCTGTTACAAAAAGGGCTAATGCTAAAGTCAGAAGAACCCTGGTTCCCTCAGTCCTGTTTGAATTTTCCAGAACTTTCTTTGTAAAGCTGCTTTTGATTAAAATTCTACAGGAGGAGTCAGAGAGATAGCACAGCAATAGGGCATACTGCTGGACCAGAAGGGACCCAGTTCAATTCCCGGCATCCCATATAGTCCCCTAGCCTGCCAGTGGCAATTTCTGAGTATAGAGCCAGGAGGACCACTGAGCTCCCCTGAGTGTGGCCAGAAACCAATCAATCAATCAATCAATCAATCATAAAGTTTAAAAAAATAAAATTCCACAGGAAGCAAGTAAATGAAAGAACATATTAAGAGCATAAAAGAAAACAGGAAAAAAGTATATAAGACAGTAAGTAGAATAAGTCAGCACAAATCTTAAACAGATAGATAAATTTTGGGACTGTAAGACCATTAGAAGTTACCAGAAGAGGAGCCGAGCAGTGGTACAAGTGGTAGGGCATTTGCTTTGCATGTACTAACCTAGGACAGATCCAGGCGTCCCATATGGTCCCCCAAGTCAGGAGCAATTTTAAGCACATAGCCAGGAATAACCCTGAGCGTCACTGTGCATGACCCAAAAAGGCAAAAAAAAAAAAAAAAAAAAAAAAAAAAAAAAAAAAAAAAAAAAAAAAAAAAAAAAAAAAAAAAAAAAAAAAAAAAAAAAAAAAAAAAAAAAAAAAAAAAAAAAAAAAAAAAAAAAAAAAAAAAAAAAAAAAAAGTTACCAGAAAGGAAGGGAAAAAAGTAAGTAAAGATGGAAGAAGATGTAGGGTAAAAATAAGGAAAATTACAACACACTTGTTGATTTTTTAATGACTTAATGATTTGTATTGATTAAAATATACTTTAAACTTATAATGTTATAATGTGATTATGTGGTTTCTAGTATTTAAAAATGGTTTGGGAGAGAGAGAGACAGAGAAAGAGAGAAAGAGAACAAAATAATGATTATCAAAACAGAAGCAGAAAGTAGCAAAGAAGGGGGATGTTGGAGGCAACAAGTAGCAAAGAAGGGGGATGTTGGGAACAGGGGCTGAGGGAGGATAACACTGGAGATGGGAATACCCTTGATTCAATGTCACTATGTACTTTAAATATTATAGTGAAAGATTCGTAATTCACGTTGGTCAAAATAAAATTATTTAAAAAAAAGACTACTTATTAATCACTAAAAGAAAAGTTAATTATGTGGAAACTAGACTTTTGGTGACATGCATAGCATAATATATAGAGATACTGATATACATCTATATTCCTGAAATGTTTGTGATGTAATTAATCAATGTACCTTCAAAAATACATCTGAAAATAAAAGTAAAAATAAAATAAATTTTTTCCTCTTCCCTTGAATACAACAAACTAAACACACTTTTTGAACAGTCATTGCTTTGCATGCAGTCAACCCACATTCAGTTCTCTGCAGTTCATATGGACCCCCAGAGTTCTTCCAGTAGTAATCATTGATCATAGAGGTTGAGCATATAAGCCCTGAGCATAGTTGGAGGTGGGCCCCAAACCAAACCAAAACAGATAAATAAAAAATGTTCTGGGGCTTGAAAGATAATCTATGTGTAGGGAGTTTGTCTTACAGGCAATCAACACAAATTCTATTCAATGTGATATATGGTTCACTGATTCTACTAGGAGTGACACCTAAATATGGAGCCAGGACTCTCATTTTAGTATTTTGTATTTTTATTTTCAGATTTTTCCTATTTTAAAATCTGTTCCTGACTTTAAAAGCTATTAATTTCTCACTTGCTTAAAGGCTTCTTCCTTTAAAACCATTGTTATTGGGTACCTCCTACAGTAATAAACATAACTGACATTTATTGAACAATTGACTTGTGTTTTCCAGTGAAGACTAGAGGTTGCTGCTCATCTATTCCTTTCACAGGGCCTTACTCCCTAGCAAGGCCACCTTAGCATCCTGATTGCACTATCTACCTGCGGAGTTTGCTCCTGGGACTGTGAAGTTTGAAGTTAAAGTTCGTGTTCAGGGTTCAGATTCCTTTTTATTGTACAAATTTTGGGCCAAGCATGGAAGTGCTCTCAGGGCTTACTCCTAGATTTGTGCTCAGGGAATCTATCTGGAATCAGATATATGTAAGACAAGTGGCATAAACACTGTAACTATTTCTTGGCCACTGATTTCTGACATTTGAATCCTGACAGCTTTCAGCTGTTAGAATGACTTTGAGCAAGATACATGTTCTGAAGTTTCAGTTTTCTCATCTGAAAAAAATATATATGTATATAATGAAGTTTTAAAAGGCTTAAGTAAATTAATATATCTCATATTCTCAGACAGCATCTCACACATATGTAATGTTTATTATTGTGATTATAAAACATCATCTGTTTTAATTTTATACTATAATTTATGATGTAGAAAAGATAAGAAGGTATAAGACATGTGTTTTTATCTGTTAGAATTCATCTGATTAGGCAGAAAAAAACCTTAAACTAGAAAAATATTAGTTTTAGTAGGTGCACAATATATGCTTAATTTAATTTAAATGTTAAAAGGAAGACTCATACTAAGATTTAAATATATTCCTTAAAAGAAAGCCTCTTACAAAAACTCTTTTTCATAAAATTTTTATTAAGTTAGGTTATTTAAAACTACATATTCAGCATTTTACCAGAAGGGGAAAATTATCTTCAGAGAGTTAAAAATATTTAGTATCAGAAATCATATTTTCTGTCATAAAAGTAAATATCAATTACCATATCCCCTTTGTGTAGCTCATTAAAATTTGTTAGATACGTATATAAAAATGTAAACTAAAAAATGCTTTTTTCCAGAATTATCTTCAATGGTGAAAGTTTAGTGTGCTGTTCACTTTGAGATTATAATGCAAAGAAGAGCTTCCTCATATTTTTTCATTTAAAATATTTTAATAAATGATTAACTTCTTCTGGTATGAGAGATTTAATGTGTCTTGCAACATGTCCCTGTAGATTTTACCTTACATTTCCTGGTTCTATCACCTTGAATCAGAACCTTCTCTTGCTGTTTTTCCAACCTTTCAAACGGTGGTAGACAATGATGAAGGTAGGGAGAATGCCAGCAAACACAGTTCCAAGACCTCTTTGCCCCATCAGCACGCAACTCATTTAACAGTATACAAATGATTTAACAGTAATACCAGCTGAGTTCCCACAGGAAATCATTTCCATTCCCACCACTGCTTGCAGATGGAGGTCATGTTCCTCTCTCTCCTTAGTCACTGCTCAGCCAAACTATTCATATTTACATAATTCTCCCTGTAGTGTTAGGTAAACTTTTAAAAATCTGAGCAGTATGCATAGTTACAGTTCCAGAAAGCA
>PVKC010033905.1:0-13842 GCA_004027635.1 Crocidura indochinensis | reverse complement strand
AGAGAAAGATCTGAAAGGCTCAAAGTGGTAGTTCGTTTCGTTCCACCATGTCAGCCTCTGCTTAGCAATCTGTTGAGAATGCAACTTGAACTAGACAACAAGCAGGCTCATTTTACTCCCTTTCCAAGAACGACAGGTGCAAAGAAGCTTGAGGAAAAAGCATTCATTATGGGCAAGGTTAAAATTAGGTACTTAAAACTTGTCATCTAATTTAGGTCATTTATCATTCTCCTCAAAGCCCCTTTTGTACAATTGAATACTGAAGTGCTTAACTTACTATTAGATCATCACAGCTGCTCCAGTATCACTCAAAGCAGATGTTTCACAGACAGAAAGAGCCCAGCTAATTTTAACAGAAACATGGTAACTGCAAGTCACTTCTTGGCAGTTGCAACAGTTACTGTGAATATACCATGCAGGTGCAACTGTATATAGTGAATTGTAGCATTAATGCTTTGAGAAAGAGAAAAGTGATATTGGTGAGAGATCCTTGAAGGGGTATTATTCTTGATGGATTAGAAATCCAGGGCCTGTATACTATGGTTTACTGTGATGAGATTCAAACTATTTCTTTCCTTTGAAAGAAAGAAACAAAAATAACATAGGCTAATTATTGTGCATTCTCCAAATCAATTTATACTTGGCAATAAAAGACTGGGAGAAGATCTCATTCTTAGTCATGAGCTCACATACTGTACTCTCAAATTTTATTCCTTGTGATGCTATTAGCTTTCTATGTGTTTAGGCATGTGTATATGTATATGCAGAAATAAAAATGTACAGAACTATAAAGTATTGTACATAGCATTTTAATTACTTGTCCAATTCCTTATTACTATGATGTTCTATTAAGGAGAGAAAGCCCTTTCTGTTTAAAAAATGTTGAATCAAAGAGGTAGTATAGCCAGTAAGACAGTTGGAAAGGCCTTGCACGAAGACCCAAGTTCAATCCCTATTGCTTCATATATTTGATTTCCTCTGCAATTCTAAGAGTCACCTCTGAGCAGAGAGACAGGAATAAGCTCCAAGCAGAGCCATGATCCAACATTCTTGGGGGAAAAGGGGGAATATTTCTATAAGTGATCAATTTTATGCTTCATGTTTAGCAATTGAATGTACCTGAAGTTACTAGGAAATATTTTCTTGATTCAATCATTATAAGAACTGAAAATATATGAATTACCATCAGTAGGCTTTAACTTTGATTTAATCATTGTCATCAGCAAGTACATATCTAGATATATTTATATAATATGTGTTCTATTCCCCAAAATACATTCCTGAAGAAAGATACAGCACTGTATTAGTTTCACAGAATTCCTATAAAAAAGGTTACAAACTGAGTGCTTTAAAACACATTTTGGCACGATAAAATGGCTCACATGGTTAAGTGTGAGTTAGAGATTCTGAGTATGACTCCTGACACCTGCTGATTAACCCTTATACTTTCTCTTCTGAATATTACCTAGGGTGCAGAGTTGGTTCCTTGAGCTCTGCTTTCTGTGCTTCTGATAAAGAAAGTTAAGTTAAGAAAGCAGAATTTTTTTTTATCCTGACACTTATCTTTTTCTTCATTTTTTTTGGGGGGGTCACACCTGGCAGCGCTTAGGGGTTACTCCTGGTTCCAAGCTCAGAAATTGATCCTGGCAAGCTCAGAGGACCACATAGGAAATGCCGGGATTCGAACCAATGATCTTCTGCATGCAAGGCAAACGCTTTACCTCCATGCTATCTCTCTGGCCCTTTGATCATTATTTTTATTGATTGTTTCTTAGGAAGTTGTTCTATGAAAAACACTATAAATATAGTCATTATAAAAATTCCATAAAAATGTTGGTGAGTGTGCCAGAGAGATAGCACAGTGGTAGGGCTTTTATCTTGCATGTAGCAACCCAGAACAGATGGTGGTTTAAATCCCGGCATCCTATATGGTTCCTGAGCCTACCAGGAGTGGTTTCTGAGCACAGAGCCAGGATAACCCCTGAGCGCCACCGGATGTGACCCAAAACAAACAAGCAAAAATGTTGGCGATATTTTCATTGTTATCCTCATCTGAATTCAATAAAATAGATCATTAGAACCCAGAAAAACCTAGATCTGCTATTCATCATTTTCAATCTTTCAATGGTGAAAATATTTAATAAAAAAATAACCAAAAATAAAAGCATGAATCCAACTACTTTCCATTATTTAGATAAATTAATAGTGCCATAGTTTGAGTTATAAAAACGAAAGCCCCCGTCACCAGTGCAAATTCCCACCACCAATGTCCCCCATCTCCCTCCTCCCTCATCCTCTGCCTGAATTCGAGACAGGCGCTCTATTTTTCTCATTCACTACTGTTGTCATGATAGTTTCTCACAGGTTGGAGGCAACACTTCTACGTGTAGAAAAGAAACATTGTTTTTTCCACTTGTTTTTTTATTTGTTTGTTTTTTTATTTTTTTTAGTTCCTGCAGATTCTCAGTATTCCTCCTGTATATTTTGCAGACACATTTGACACTGAATTAAAGAACCACCTTGATACTCATAGATCTACCTCTAAAGATATTTACTTGCATCCATAAAGACCCCATTTCAAATATTAGCCCTTTCAGAGGTACTGTTAGAATAGGTGCATAATGTGTGGGTATTTTATTCATTTCACATTTTGGAATATTAATAATATAAAGTAATATTTTAAGCTATGCTAGCCAATATGCTATACTCAAGTGACTGCCAAAAATATGTAATATTTGATGCTGGACTGCTGTGAGTAAAGGCTCGTGTAACAATATGTAAGTCGCTATCATTTAAACTGCAAACTAAATTCAGTCAAAATATTTATTTTTCCTGCAAAGTTTTTCTTGATGAAGAAAATGACACATTGACTTATTTTTTATTTTATTTTTTCACTGTTTAATACTCTAAGCTCAGGTGTGGCGAATAGGATTTTTACCTTCACTCAAAATGGCAAAATGAAATAAGTGTTTAATATATTATTATTAAATGTTTTTGTGTGTTTGTCTGTTTTGGCAGGTCATTGTGTGGTATGGCTCTCTGTTTAAAATTTTGGCTCTTTGTGTCGAACTTGCTCGCCACCCCTGCAAAAGGCTTATTTTTTATATTAAATAATTTCTTTATTTAAATACCGTGATTACAAACATAATTGTAGTTGGGTTCCAGTCATACAAGAACACCCCTCTTCACTGTGCAACCTTCCCAACGCCAATGTCCCCATCTCTTCCTTCATCCCCTTGCCTGTATTCAAGACAGGCTTTCTACATTCCTCACTCACTGGCATTGTTATGATAGTTCTCAGCGTAGTTATTTCTCTAACTGCACTCACTTTAGGCTTATTTTGAAAAGAAAAAAAAAATCTGACCTTTGTTATGCTGCATTTCATGGAAAACAATCTCCCTGACTTATTTTTTAAAACAAGCTCTGTAAGATGACATCTAACTATTGACCCAAAACAAAGGCATTCCTCCATCTTACTATTTCTAGTAAATCTCTTCTTTGATATGTAAAAGCTCACCGGGATCACTCTGCCCTGCCTTGCCCTTGTGGATTTTGTTCTGGGATAATAAAGAAGAGTCATTCCTGGCTTTTGGCTGAGGCAGAGAGATGTCGAGGCAAAAAAGCATCACAGGCTCATGGCTCTTTCCTGAATGCCATGGTTTATTATTTTTTATTGCTACTCTGCTTCTTCTGACCCATCCACCTAAGAGGTTAGAAACAAAGTGTGTGGGGCGATCTCACCGCTCATAGATTTATATTTTACAACTGATGTTCGAATAATGACCTAGGACTCAGAGATCCGAGAAGACCCCAATGCTGGTGAGTTATTTGTCTTTCTGGTGAATAATCACTATCATGGCTTCCTTGAACAGGACTGAGTAGACTGTGACCGTCACTGGAATATTGATGTACATGGATCTGGTTCGGAAAGTGGCAAAATCCACTTCAGAAAGCATAGAAGCAGACAGTGAAGGCAAGAATGCTAAAGACTCTGAGCAGCATCCCAGAGGCTGTGGCCCACAACCTTTGTTCTCCCAAAGGTGCTTTGTGTGAAGATCTTGGCCCTCCAACCTGAAGCGGCTTAGCAAGATCACTGATGGGGTAGAAGTCAAAGAAAAACCTATTTGAGTGGACAAACAACACGGAGTTGAAAAGTTCCCTCAACCCAGATTCCAGCCCAGGATCCAAATACCTGTCTTCCAGGATGACCTCAGCAGCCTAACACAGAAGAAGATGGATAAGATGGAGGAAGGGGTCTCAAACTCAATTTACCTGGGGGCCTCAGGAGGCAAAGTCGGGGTGATCCTTAAGTGCAAAGTCAGTAGTAAGCCTTGAACTTTGGGGGGTGTGACCCAAACAACTGAAACAAAACAAAACAAAAAAGATTCTTCTAGGGCAGGGCTACAAAATGTTGTACGGAGGGTCACTGGTTTGAGACCCCTGACTTATTCTAAACCCAGTCATAGAATACCTGAGAAGCTGCTTTTAGAACCTCCTGTAACGTTCTTCTAGATTAATCGATCAATCCTATTGGCATCTGTTATTATACTGCTAGTTAAACTGTGTGCTCTACGTGTATATATATATATTTTATAGCTACTGTTTCGTTCTATGCCCACTGAGAACAGAAAATGTATCCAACTTTAGTGGTTTAATATTAGTTTACACAATTCTGAAGTAATGCATAATGTTAGAATTTTAAAAGTTCTCATATATCCTAGTGAATATTTCCCAGTTGCTATGATATTTGATTGTGTATATTATGTAGCGAGTTATTCTCAAATTATGTCTGCAAAATATGTTTTAATGGCTTTGTCCACAGAAGTTGATAGAAAAGGAACTTGGATACTATAGACTCTTATTACAGTGTTCATTATAAGAATGTTTAGCCAACTTATTTTCAAACTCTACATATCTATATATGTCTACATACATATATATATATTGTAGAAATGTTCTTATGATTTTGTTTGAGATGTCTATGAAAAGGAACTTGGATGTTCTAGACTCATATTACATGCTTGGTGTAAGAATGCTTAAGAATGGGGCCGGCAAGATGGCCCTGACGGTAAGGTGTCTGCCTTGCAAGCGCTAGTCAAGAAAGGATCACTGTTACATCTCCCAGTGTCCCATATGGTCCGCTCAAGCCAGGGGCAATTTCTGAGCTCTTAGGCAGGAGTAACCCCTGAGCATCAAATGGGTGTGGCCGGAAAAAAAAGAAAAAAAAGTTTAAGAATTTTCAAATTAAGTGTATCTGCAGAAAGGTTCTAATGTCTATGTTCAGAGAAATTGATGAAAAAAAATTGTGATATGTGTAACATAGAGATATGACAAAAGCTCATTAGTTTGAGAATACTGTATATAATTTTAACTCTGATGCTACTGAAGCCAACTCTTACTGTGCCTATGCAAAATAACAAACACTTCTGTAAGTTCTGATCTGGGATTCTACCTCTGTTGGAGAAAACTACAACAAAACATTTTGTAACTTTTTTCTTTATTTTTGTTTTGTTTTAAACAGAAAACGTGTAATTGTAAGATGATATTCAGATATTCACCCAAAACAAAGGCATTCCTGTGTCTTCCTATTCTCTTTAAATCACTTCTTTGTTACATAAAAGCCCACCTGAATCATTCTGCTCTACCCTGCCCAGGTGGCATTTATTCTGGGATAAAAAAGAAAAGTTAGTTCTGACTTTTGGCTGAGGCAGAGAGATGTTGAAGCAAAAAGCAGAATGGCTTCATGGATCTTTATTGAATGTCTTGAATTATTATTTCTTTATTACTGTCCTGCTTCTTCAGACCCATCCACCTCAGGGGTCATTTCACAACTCGTGGATTTTAATTTTGCAAAGCTTCTTGTCAGCATGAACCAGTATATTCTAAAATTGTTCAGTTATAAGTGAAATGGCCAAATTGATTCTTCTGGTTTGACTTTGGGTCTAATATATCAACACAAAAAAAGAGAGCCTGATGCATAGGAAAGGGATAGCTAAATAAGACAAACATTAGTGATTTATTGTTCTAAGCTATAGGCACAAGGTCTCATGGTCTAGCAGAATATAAGTGAGATGGAGAAAAGGAAATATTGGTCTTTTGAAATATACCAATTCCTATCATATGTGGGTATTTTTATCACTATAATGAATGTTTCCTTCAAAATATTTAGTAAAATGGGCACGGCTGTTGAAATTTATTTATACTGTCATTAGATGGAATGCATGCTGTCAAAATTCCAGTTACTGGATTTTTACCTTGTCTGTAAAGTTGATGTCATCATCTCTGAGGTATCATTTATAAACACCATCTGCAGGAGTTTTGAAATCCATGAGTGTCTCTGTTGGCTACGAACATTTTATTTGTCCTTAGTTGTGTGCAAGGTAATGTAACTCCCTTGGAGACTTTTGTCATGTGACATGTTTCTTAAAAGTTTTTAACTAAGATAACTATAATAGATTGTGGTCTTTTTCTTGGCACAAAGCCATTTTTATTTTCCTCTATTGGTCATCAGCTTTGTTCTCTGAATATCTATTGCTTTTGCTAATCATAGTGACTCACGGATTTGCCTCTAGCCAATCATGTCTTAAGCCCACTCATTTTTGTTGTGTATTTGGATTCATCTTATTACATATTGTTTTCATTTTCAAAGTTAAGAGCATAAAATCATATTTCCCAAGGATAAAAGGGGCCTAAACCAATTTCCCTAAAGTACATTCTGAGAGCAGCATTAAGTGTGGCATTCAGCTTCATAATGCTATTGAACTAGTATCTGTTGAACTAGGAAGTTAAGATGTTAATGTCAGAGTAAATCACAATGTGAAAGTCTTGGGTCATCGCGGTCCATTCAGAACTGTCACTTGAACATACAGTCTATAACATGTTCCTCTAAAAATCCCAATATATTTAAAATATAATGTCCTCTATTTCTACTCTGTCTCTAGGGGACTGTTTTAAGCAAAGCGTTTCCATATGGAAAGAACGAGGAGATTTAATGGGCTGTATAGCATCACTCATGAACAGTATTTAAGTCTCAAGAGCACAACTGGGGCTAGAAGATTAGGGTGTATAAAAGCATTTCATTCCCTAGTATGTTCATAGAATTTTAGGACAGGAAACTCCACAAACCCCATTACAAACAGCCCCAAAAGCCATGTAATCAAGCCTACTGTTACATGATCTTGTTGGACCAGAATATTCCCTTTGTAACGGTAAAAAGAAAATCAATACAGTAGCTTCGAGGGCAGTTTTTCTTGTGAAAGGGAAGAACATTCATTAAAATGTTATTTTTTTTTCACAGATTGGAAATCATGCTCAGGATAATGGGAACATTCTTATAATTATGTAATATTTCCCCAATTAATCAAATAAAAAGACTGTACATTATTTTAGATGGTTTGATTATTTCAAAGTAGGTTTTTCTTTTTTTAAATTGGAGGGCACATGAGACATGGGGCACCTGGCAAATTTTAACAAAATCATCTGCTCAGACTCTCTGCCCACCCAAGATTCTGATTCATTCAGTTAAACTTTTTCAAAGCTCCCAGGTGATTTGAATGTGTCATCAAGTTAAAGAACCAAGGCTTGTTTAAGATCAATGAGGATCAAATTCTAGCATGTAAAAATCATATGGGAACTTAATAAAATACATGTTCTGGTGCCAAACTTTCAGGGATTTTGATGGAGTAGGAGTAGAGGTTCCATAATCACATTTTTATAAGCATCCAGGGGATCCTCTATCATTGGTTTTCTATCAGTTGAAAAAAAAATTAAAGCCAAGTCTTTAGGGGGAGATTTTAGCAACGTAAGTACTAATTTGTACAAAGCTCATAATTTAGGGAATTTAAATATGTCAGTTTATATGATCACATTCATGTTCCCTTTCCATTTAGGATTGAAAGACAAGTACGTGAATATCCCAGTTTTAAAATGAATTTTACAAATGGCACATTACAATACTATATCTAATACTTTAAGATAGTCTATTAATTCTCTCAATGTTTTGTTAGTCTGCATAAAAAACTCATATTATCTAAAACCCTACAAATATCACAGTGACTTATAATATCAAAACAAATAATTCTAAAAATAAAACTGAATAATGAAGGTGTACCACTATAGATATATTCTGAGTGGCAGAATAGTCAAGTGTAAGAGATGCTAGTGTGATGAGTCATGGTTTGGCAACCGACTTTTGTGTTTGTAAGAAAATGATTGCATCTAATTTTGCCTTTAATATCCTCAATTATGCAATAAAATAATTCATTTATTAGAGTTTATACAGTCTCATATAGATCATTTGCATAAACTTCTGTACCAATGTCCCACATAATGTAAATGATGTACAGTTATAAATGATGTATTATTGGTATTTGCTACTTGACGTATTGTAGGGTATTTGTAATCACAATATTTGGATGCTATGTTTTTACTAAAGTCAAATGTTGAAGGCAGACTTTTATTTTTGTTGATTTATCACATCTTTAATTGCATTTTATTATTGGCATTATTTAGAATTGATCTAGAATTTTTAGAATAAATTGATCAAGATTTATGAATTTCATAACTGATATTTCTCAAAAAGTAGATAATTTAACTGTATTTCCTTAAGTATTATTCTAGTCCTCTAAAAAAAAAGAAAGAAAACTGGTAGCACATTGGTAGGGTGTTTGCAGCTGACCCAGGAGAAACAATCCTATTTTTCTCCTCAGCAACCCATATGGCCCCCAGAGCCAGGAGTGATTTCTGATCACAGAGCCTGGAGTAATCCCTGAGTGCCAATGGGTGTGGCCTAACCTCCCTCAAAAAAAAAAAAATCCAAAAAAATAAAGGAAAGAAAAAAGATAAAAAACTATAACTTGCTTTGGAATAATGCTATCCTACTTAAGGACAAATACTGATGGTAGTTAAAAAAGCAAAGATTTCATCTCAACAAAAGAGAAATGAGTGTTGAAACTTGGGATGCTGAAATGACTTTAGATATATAAAGGGTGAGAGGTTTTAGAGGGAAAGCAGGATATATAAGATTGATTCTGTATATAGTTTTAATCATTTCAGGGCACTCTCCCGTATCCAGTTTTAAAAGATGTGCTGCATTTTTTCAACAGCAGGGTACCCAAGAGCTCTATTCAATCATATTGACAGAGAGCAGTAAGGGACTTTAATGATATTGAGTGGGGAATGGAAATAAAGACACAGTTAATGTAATGAACTGTTTTGAAAATGATAATAATTATGCTTCAGTAAGGATCAGAAAAAAGGGTTTAGACTCTATCTTTTAGGTTAATCTAATGATGATGTCTGGTTTTTCAGCAAGTTCACTGGCATTTGTTATAACTCATTGGACTAGTTTTATCATTTCATCTCCTCAATTTTCCATTAACCTAACTATATTGTTTGAAGGTACATATGTATGTAGTCTATTTCCATGTGTACTTGCACTCTTGAAGAAATCAAGATAGAAAAGTGAAACATCATTAAAAATAATTTTACAATTATACATGGGAGTAAAGTTATGGTACTTTGTTCCATATTTCAAGGTACCTATGGTTTCATGCTTTCCTTTTATAGTGAAGCTATTTTATTAAAAATAAATAAAATTATCTACATATGAAAACTCAAGGGGGTATTATTCTTTTAGTTTATAAACAGTTCCTCTTAACATTTTTATGAATACTTGAAATTGGTGTGATGACACTGATTCTAAATTTACATCAGAATTCTCTCTTTATAGAGAAAGGAATAGACAACTGATCGCTATTCTCATAGGGGAAAGTTCTTTTTTTCCATGGAGCATTTTGTTGTGATACAGAGCTGAAATAGGCATTTTATTTAGCTTAGCTTTTGTTATTGTAGTTGCTTTATGAGTCAAATAAGGATTTGTAGCATCAGCTTAATAGAATTACTTCCTGACCATTGAGCTGGCATAAGAAGCCAAAACTGTGTATATTTAGGAACAAGCAGTCCATACCTCATTTTCTGTGATCATTCCTTTGAACTAATTTCAAATTCTGTTTATACCTTGCCAAGAGTTTTAAACGTCCAAATATTTTTTGCTTGGGTTGATAAAAACATTAGCTGATCCAACATTACTTGTGACACTAAAATTCTTGACAATAAAGTTTTGCTCATCGCTAAAATAAAAAATAAGATTAAAAAAAGGCAAAGTACAGAAAATAATTTACCATATCCAACACTCCCCTTTATTTTACTTTTTTTTCTGTATTCGTTGTGCTATTGATTTATTTTTCTTTCCTGTCTTTGGTCCAAAATACTGGTTGTGGAAAGAACTAGTTTTGACAAACAGTTTTTTTAAGGTTTGAAAGTAACTGTTTCTGATTTAATATTTAAATATATTACTATGATTTAAAAATTTCAGGCAAAAAATGTTTGTTGTATATATTTTAACTTTAAACACTCCACATTTTACTGTGGAGTGTTTACCAAAGGTTCAGACACTCGTTTTATTTTTAAATGTAATAACTTTCTTTTTCAAGAGTTCTGTGACCACTGGGTGGCGCTGTTGCAGAGGGGATTTCGATAGTGGGTGGAGTCCGAAAAACTAGAGGCCCTTTTGAACTCATGTCATAGCACTGATTTACACTCACAGCTCTGTGTCTTAATTATTCAGAAGGTCTCATAGGATGGTGTCGTTCTCAAGTTTCAATGGCAGAAAGATAAAATATGCTACATGCTTTAAAAAAAATAAATAACCACCGGACAAAATTACCAAAAGATGGCAAAATTAAAGCAGACCCTTTTATCTGTCATTTCCTTCCAAACAACTGTAAAAAAAAAATACCTGAATTGTTAAACACTTCAGTAAATAAAATCTTGAGTAAATAAAAACACAAGGAGACAAATATAACTTCAGTTCATCTTACTCTGATTAAAAAAAAAAAGCAATGACATAACAAAAGTCATTAGGTCTGGATTTAATTTGCCACTGCAACTTTCTATTGTTCAGTTTTCTCCACGAATGAAGTACTGAAAACACAGTAAACTAATTTTCCTTGCAGACTATGTACCTTTTAGCACTTCTGTATCTACTTATATTGTTTCCATTGTCCAGAACACTTTCCTAATTATAACTCAATAAGCTTCTACAAATCTTTCCCTTTTAGATAGCCATCTCTTCTCACTATTTCCTTGTTTCTCAAATATATTGAAAGTATTTTTTTATTAAAATTAGAAAACATTCATGTATTGATAAATATAGACCTGAAAAGTAAAGGAGACTTCACACATTTCCTCTGTCCTCTTTTTCCCCTTTCTCCTCTTCTCATAACCCCACCCATTTGTTCATAAGTAAATAAAACCTTCCTGCAAAAGGACTGATCATGCAAGCATTTTAAATATGATGAGTCCAATATGCTAACTGATCTCATTCCATTACTATCTATTGAAAACCACAGTAAATAGGCTATTTTATATGTTTTCCTTGCTAGGCAACAAGTCTTGGTAACTAAAATAGAATATAAGTTAAAATATACTAAGTAGTTACTGTATCACACTTAAGTATTTTTTTAATTCATGCATATTAAGTTGTATATCTTTTTAGCGATCCATTAAGTTGATATAGTTATTGCACCAGTTTTTCAGATGAGGATTTAGAATTCATGAATATAAAATATACGTTTCCCTAACCTGGGATTTCAACTAAGAAACTGACTCCCTGGTACATAAATGCAATGGCTATATATTGCCTCTTATCAACTGTATAGACCAAATAATGATTAAAAAATGTTTAAACACTTCTTTTGGACAACTGAAAACTGTTTCCAAGCTAAGAGAAGAAATATTAGAATAAGAAATGCTGTGATAAAATGTTCTATTTATGTATGAAGTATTTACTTAATATAAGTCCATCTTATACATTTATCAATTATATGGTATCAATTATGAATACCTAAGAAAATAAATATTTTTAAGAATATTTTAATGTTGTTGTGGATCCAGATATACATAGTATTTTCTTAACAAGAAAAATAACCAGCTACTGTTATATTATGTGTCATTAAATCTACTGAATTTAAGAAATGTAATATTTAACTATGCTATTTAAGTAAAAATATTACTAAAATTTATCTGAGAAACTTTGTTAATAATGCACATAATTGGAGTTATACCAATATGCTTATGACTAGAATCTTCTTTAGTTTGGCCAATTAACTCAGAAAACAATTCTGTTTTTCTCTCAGTATTAGAACTTAAAGAGACAGCTTAAAGTAGCAATGAGCCTAACTAATGCTTTTACTCTAATTCACAATGTATTTCATTTCTTCTCCGTAGGTTCTTGAGTTCTGTGGCAGGACTATAAAGCTATACTGGAATAACTTGTTATCTTACATGTAGTGAAAATTTCAGACATTTGCAGTACTAAAACTTTTCCGGGAGCTATGTGGCAAGGAACCATATTTTATATCTAATTGGCATTTTAATATAGATAAATGGATTTTAAAGGAAGTTGTTTGAGAAATGCTATAGACATTAAAATATTGTAGAGAGGCAAGTATTACTGTAGAAAAGAAAATTGGTTGGTCTGGATTTAAGTATGGAAGGAATGTGAATGAATTAAAGGTACGTTAGTGTATGAATCAAATAAAAAGTGTATTTCTAGGTTCTGTTAATATACAGGAGGGGAAAATAATTTCTGTTAGAATAGTTTGATGCCATTTTATCTGTTTTAGAGAGAACAAGTTCAAGAAATCTAAGTGACAAAAATCTAGAAGGCAAAATGATTCTCAAATTTTTTGCTTTGACAATGAGATAAATATTGTTTCTGTAAATATATTCCAAATGATGAAAATAACACCATTTAAGTCTAAAAAAATTAATGAGCCATTATCTTTGTGGAGCGAGAGCATGAGAGAGACAAGATTTTAACAGTTTGTGAGAATTAATGATTATCCTGTAATAATGTGAAATAATGAAATGTTTCAAATTCTAAAAAGATAATAGAAATAAAATTTTAGTGGGAAAATTTTTGAAAGTACTGAGCAATAAAAATAGTTTTTGGTAATGATACAACATAAGTGGAAATAAATAGCTGCTTTAAATGTGTTTTACAATGATTTGAGATTGTCATAAACTCTGTGCTCTATAAACAAAGATAAGATTCTAAATCATTAATTAAAATAAGATTAGTTGTAATACTTTTATCCATTTCATTTAATAATGTACATGGACATTTCAATTCACTGAATATCTGTACTGTGTTACTTCGATTAAGTTTACTTTTATTTTTTAATTGAGAGTATTGATTTATTACAGTACATATTTTAGGTGACATGTTCTAAACCTACTCAAAACACATTTCCACACTGAGTCAACCACCAACCCACCAAATCTCACCACTGTACATTGGCTACCCTCTCACAGTTCCTTTTTTTTATGTCCTCTATTGTAATTTTATATTCATATTTAAAATCCCTATTCTCTTGTTTTGTTTCTTTTTGTCTTGCATATAAATAAGGTTTTTTCTATATTTATTTTTCTCCTCAACTAATGTGACTTAATATGACCTCTTTTATCTATGTTGTTGCAAAAGGCAATATTACATCTTACAGCCAGAATAGTATTCCATTTTTCAAATATGCATGTTCTTTTCCCAATCATCTGTAATTAAACACCTGGGTTGATCTTGTACCTAGACTATTATAGATAACACTGTAGTAGACAGTATGTCTGCATATACCTTTTTAAGTAGTGTTTCCTATTTCTTACCAGCAGTGTGAGCAATTTTTCTCTCTCCTCATTACTTTTGTGCTTCACACGGGCCTGGGCTAGGGCCTGAGCTAGTATCACTGTCTCATGTAATAGGTCTGAATGAAATAAATGCTTGCA
>PVKC010033904.1:0-13841 GCA_004027635.1 Crocidura indochinensis | reverse complement strand
TGGGGCACCGGGATTCGAACCGATGACCTTTTGCATGAAAGACAAACGCCTTACCTCCATGCTATTTCCTGGGCCTCAGTATTGTCCTTTTCTCAGTCTGAAGGAAAGTAGCAATTAATTAATGTCCCTCTCCTGTTCCTTTATTTTCTGAAGCATTTTTCTCAACATGAAGTTAGAAGTGCTTTGACAGGGCTTGAGGCATAGTAAAGGGTTAAGGCACTTGACTTGCATAATGCCCACTTGTGGTTTGATCCTAAGCACCACATATGGTTTCCCAAGCCCCACCAGGAGTGATCCCTGAGAAGAGTCAGGAATAACTCCTGCGTACTGCTAAGTGTGTGGTCACAAACCAAAGAAAATGAGAATGACTCACATAGTCATGAGCCTACTCAGCGGTCACATATGTCAGTATTGTGCTCCTCAGGCAGGTGTCTGAAGGCTGTGGACAGTGAGAGCTGGGCTTGGCTGGGGTGGGCACAGGGCAGTGCAGGGCAGCTTGGTGCACATGTGCTTTCTGACACTGTCCATTGTCTCTAGTACGCCTACTTTAGGATGGGTGTGTCTCACTTGGACATAGTGAGGTCTGACTTCCTGCAGTACTCCATTACCAAGATCAAGCAGAGACACATGTTCCTCGAACGCCTAGGACGCTACCAGACCCCCGATAAGAAGGGGCAGACACAGATTCCCAACCCCTTAATCAGGAACATTCTCAGAGTTTCAGAAGCAGAATTTCTGTCCAGGACAGCCTGTTCTTCAGCTGAGGAGTTCAGTGTGTTTAAGAAGCTCTTGGCTCGGGAGGAGGAGGAGGAGTCTGAGAGTCGCATATCCAAGGACAGAAGTGACCATTTGGAGGAGGAGGTGGAGGAGGAACAGGAAGAGGAAGAGGGACAGTGATGGAAGAGCTGGAATGAAGA
This sequence comes from Crocidura indochinensis, assembly GCA_004027635.1. Lineage (NCBI taxonomy): Eukaryota > Metazoa > Chordata > Mammalia > Eulipotyphla > Soricidae > Crocidura > Crocidura indochinensis. The sequence continues at coordinate 12,924 of PVKC010033904.1, read as the reverse complement.
GAGCCTGGAGCTATCAAAGAATACTTTTATTTCCTCAGTTCTAGGGAACTTTTTTTGGATCTCTTCAGGTTAGTTTTCATTCTGAAACTAGTATTTTGATGAACAGATGATGACAGATTGGTGGGAAGCAGTTTGGTAAACAGGCAGATACACTGGGCCATTCTCTTGTCAGGTCTCCATGTGCCAGATTCATCTTTAATAAAAGACTAGGAGTGTTGAGCTGTTACATTCAGAGGACTTGTCCAGGATACTTTTACTGTTGCCTTTTCTCTCATTTATTGGTGAAAACCCCATGACACTGATATTTTCATCATCACATTGTTCCAGCGCCATTTACTTCAAGTGATGAAGGTCAAATCATGAAAAGACAGCAAGATCCTAACAATAAAGTTCTTTCTTTTGGGGTCGGAACAATAGCACAGCTGTAGGGTGTTTGCCTTTCATGAGGCCAACCCTGGACAGACCTTGGTTTGATTTCGGTCTGATTCCCAGTGATCCATGTGGTCCACCTAGCCTGCCAGGGGTGATTTCTGAGTTCAGAGCTAGGAGTAACCCCTGAGCACCACCAGGTATGACCCCCACAAAAGTTCTTTCTTTTATGGGAGCAAGTAATAAGGTATCCACACGAAACATTGTTTTTTGGGTCACACTCAGTGGCGCTTGGGGCACTCCTGAGTCTGAGTTTAGAAATCACTTCTGGCAAGCTTAGGGGACCATATGGGATGTCAGGGGTTGAACCAGGGTTGGCTGAGTGCAAGGCAAATGCCCTCCCCACTGTGCTACGCTCCAGCCCTTCTACAAAATTCTTGTGTTTTCAAAGTGGTAGTCAGAAGGGTGCTTGTCTTGCACTAGGCCAACTTGGGTTTGATCTCTGGCATCTCTTGTGGTACCCTGAGCCCACCAGGAATGATTTCTGAATGCAGAGCCAGGAGTAACCCCCGAGGGCAGTCTCAGTGTATTACTGGCACACCAGAAGACACTAGGGCAGGCAGGAGTCCCTTGGGTGTGCGGAAGAGTTTGGAGTTGGGAATGGAAGTAAGGGGAGCTAAGCCAGCCCTGGAATATCTGGGATCTGGCTCTGTGGATCGGGCTGGAAACCAAGTGTCCCCATCAAAAGAATCCATGGGGAGGGGGGCCGGGCGGTGGCGCTAAAGGTAAGGTGCCTGCCTTGCCTTGTGCTAACCTAGGTCAGACCGCGGTTCGATTCCCCGGTTCCCCATATGGTCCCCCGTGCCTGCCAGGAGCGACTTCTGAGCGAATAGCCAGGAGTAACCCCTGAGCGTCACTGGGTGCGACCCAAAAAAAAAAAAAACCAAAAAAAAAAAAAAAGAATCCATGGGGAAAAAAAAAAGAATCTGTGAAGAATCTTGTCTCCGATAGACAGGGCCTCAGGGCTGAGACTCTAGGCATGGTGACAGGGTAACTTCACCAGGATCTGCTGCTACTTTGCTGAGCTCAACCCATGGAGTCCTGACAGAAAGAAGGCTTATGCCTGGGCATGTCTTTCCAAGTGATTGCCAATTGCTGGGCTTAGAGACCTACCTGCACCCTAACTCCATAGGGGCTAGGCTCTGGGCCAAAAGCTCCCCGAGCTCCCCCTTGGGGCTTTTGCTCTGTCTCCAAGCCCCGTGGAGAGTCACTGGGTGATGTGAGGTCTCCTGGCCCCTGCCTGAACATGGCGAGTCTGGGACACTGAGTCAGGCAGTGACTGCTCTGGGCCACCTCAGCCACTACCTGGACCCCCCAATCCAAGTATAGCCCAGGACCTTAAGCTCACAGTGTCTGTCCTTGAACCTGGGGCTATAGTCACAGGTGTGGGTGTCTGCAGGTGCCTCCATTCTGCTGGGTTCCCCAGGTACCATCTGATGGTTCCCTAGACCATCTGTGGATAGTGGAGCAGCACCATCTGGCAGGGCCCCACAAGGGCTATGTCCCCTATGGCTGGACCCCAAAGTTTCTGTCAGGGCATGAGATGGGCCTCAGTTTGCCACACACTTGTCCCATTATGGGTGATGTTCTCATTGCTGGGGCCCTGACTCAACTCTGGCAAGTGTTCCAGTCACTTTGTGGATCTTGAAGCCCTGCTCCCCTGTCACCCCCTGGAACCTCATCCCTGCAAGCTGCCTCTAGCTTTGGCCCAAACTACCAGCTTGCATAGAGCCCTGGGCACAGATCCATCTGGCAGCATATGCAGCTCAGTCAGTGGTGGAAATTCTCATCCTTGCACTTTGTCTTGGTGCTAGTGACTCATTTCGTGCTGGTAGTTTCATCTTTATTCTAGGGCCGGGTAGCCACTGCTGGCAGTACTCAGGGAGCCAGACCTTGGGCACAAAGCACAGTCCCTGATCCCCTGTGCTCGCTCTCTGTAAGGCACCAGGAAGCATCCTGTCTCCCACAGCCTGGCCTTGTTGCCCATGTGCAAATGTCTGTTCTGTGGTCTCCCTCAGGCTCCACCTGGCCCCCAGCATGCCTGAAGACCCCCTCCACAATACCTCCAGCCCTCTCTCCCTTCTTGCAGAGACTAGCCCTTGTTTGCCTTATTTGGGGTGGGGGAGGGGTAATCACATCCTGCAGTGCTCAGTGGTTGGCTACTCCTGGCTTTGCATTCAGAAATCGTTCCTGGCAAGCTCAGGGGACCATATAGGAAACTGGGATTCGAACCACCATCTGTCCTGGGCTGGTTGCGTACAAGGCAACTACCGCTGTGCTATCTCTTTGCCCCACCGCCCAGCTTGCTTTTTAAATGTGTGCAAACACTGTTTCTCTTCTTTGCCATCTGATGAAGGTACAGAAACACTGCACACTACAGTTTTACAACAGCTTTACTGATTTGGGGTCAAGGCACTAAAACCCACTTGCCTGAAACATTTGACTCATTGGTTTTGAGCATATCCCAATCTCTGTGCATTCTTACCAGTCAGCCTCAGAACTGTCTGAGGTTTGTGATCAGAAAGAGTGTATATCTAGCAAGTAAGACCCTTGCCTTGCACAGCCCTGAGCCTGCCAGGAGTGATCCCTGAGTGGGAACTAGGAGTAAGCCCCAAGCAATACCAGGTGTGGTCACCAGATAAAATCACTTTCCTGGTGCCTTTAGCAGTTTCTCCATCCTAAACATGGACGCATGGTGTTTCGGGGCTTTGGTCTTCATGGCTAACAACACTGGTGGCTGGTGGCTGGTGGCATGGGCTGGTTGGTACTAGTCTGGCTGGTGGAGGCTACTCATGCTTGGAGGAGGAGCTAGCGGGTTTCCTCATCCCACACACCCCTGCTGCGTGCTGCTTGTTTTGGTGTTTGTTCAGCCATCTTGGAGGATGCAGGGTGGGTGTCATGGCTGCTGACTGCTGCTGATGACTAATGACATCAGGGTCCCTGTAGGTCTCCCAGGTCATCAGTGCCTCCCCTTGGGTGATGCTGCTGCTCCCTCACCCACTCCTGGATCAGCTCTTTGTAAGAGTTCTGTCCACTAGGTGCATGCAAACCCCTTGTGAGGCAGGTATCTATTTCCTCTCAGACTCTGGGCTGTTTCCACTTCCTGGTTGGAGGGCAGGGTCTTAGAAGCATGAAAATTTTAGCTCATGCAAAATCCAGTTTAATCATTTTTCTTTTTGTTACTCAGTTATTTAGTGTCAGCTAAAGCTTTTTAAACAGATCTAAGGTAATGATGATTTACACCTTTCTCTGAGCTTTAAGGTTGGGTCTTTCTGTGTTGGAGTCCTCCTGTGGAGTGTGGCCTTAAAGCCCAGTTCCATTCTAGTGAAAGCACTCAGTCCACTGATACTTTATTCACAAGTCTTATTCCATGTAATTTAGCACACCACCATAGGTGTTTATGTTCTCTTTTTTTATTGTTTGTGGCCACACCTGGGCATGTTCAATGCTTACTCCTGACTCTGTACTCAGAGATGACTTCTGATCTCTTTGTTGTGCCAGGACTGGACCCAGGTCTGTGATGTACTAAGCAAGTGCCTTGTCCCCAGTGAACATTTTCGAGCCTGTGTTTCCCTGTCCTTCTCGGACTGTTTAACTCTTCTGATTCCACATGGATCTTACTTGAGATACTTGAGAAACTCAGCAGGGATGGGTACCAGGAGTTTGAGAGCCACTGCTGCAGAGCTATCCCTGACCCACAATGTGTCATCTTGGGCAGTGGGGATCCCAAGCGTGCAGCTCATGCACCCACTGGAGCATCATGCTACAAATTTGTCTCCAGCAACTGTGAAGTTTGGGAAACTTGCACACACATAAATGTGAACAGGGAAGACAGGTTGGGGAGAGGGGCATGGTGTGGCTGTGCAGAGGCTTTACATTCTGTCCTGTTCTGCCCTTGCCTGAGGGTGGAGGCTTCTGCCTCCTGCTGGCTGGCATCATCTCAAGCCATTGCAGATGCCCAGGAGCACTGATGGGGTAGTGGGTAAAAGCAGAAAGAATTTGAACAGCTTTGTATCCACCCCCAAGTCCAGGATGACTGTTCCCACCTTAGGACCCCCCCCCCCCTTTCTCTCCAGAAGCTTGAAGGGGCAGCTCTGAGCCTGACCTGCAGTGCCCTTGGCTAAGCAGCACCTTTGTGTAGAATAGTACGGTTGGGGGCCGGTGAGGTGGCACTAGAGATAAGGTGTCTGCAAGCGCTAGCCAAGAAAAGACCGCGGTTTGATCCCCTGGCGTCCCATATGGTCCCCCCAAGCCAGGGGCAATTTCTGAGGCTTAGCCAGGAGTAAGCCCTGGCCCGAAAAACAAAAACAAAACAAAACCAAAAGAATAGTACAGTTGGCCTAGGGTTGCCTGTTTCTCTCAGGGGCCTCCCTCCTTCCCTTGAGAATGACTTAACACTTCCAGTGAGGAGGGGTTGCAGCACCCCCTACTTACTGGAGAGATCCCAGCACACTTCTGTCAGGGCTGTATGAGCCTCAGCACACCCCTTGAGATGTGCGTGGAGATGCTGCTTTGAAGCCCAGCTCTGGGGGTTGGCCTGTGGACACCTGGAGTCTCTCAGCCAGACAGACTGACTTGTCACTTTCATGGAACATGTAGGTCCTCCGAGCATTAAGTGAAAGGTTGGACCTGACTAGAAGTTCATCAAGGAACTGAGGCATGTGAGATCTCAGACTGATATCAGGGAAGAGCACACATAAACCCAAACCTCAAAAGGCATGCCCACCTTCTTGAACTTGGGGACTGGGACACTGGAGTCTCTTGAGACTCTTCACTGTGAGATGGATGTGGATGATGGAACCACATCTCACTGAACTATCCTCACTGAGGGTGTTGATGGAAACAAAAGTCACTGATGGTGTGGGTGACAGGAACTATCCTCATGAGGGTGTGAGTGAAAGGAACCACATCTCATTATAAGGTATGGAACCACATCTCACCGATGGTGTGGGTGACAGAAAGAAACTATCTTCTCACTATAAGGGTGTATGGGTGATAGGAACCACATCTCACTGAGGGTGTGGTTAACAGGAACTATCTCCTCACTGTGAGGGTATAGGTGAGGGATCACATCTCACTGTGAGGATGTGGGTGATGGAACCACGTCTCCTCACTGGAAGGATGCGGGTGACAGGAGCAGTTCTGAGCTAAGCCAGGCCAGGGCTTCCATTACATAGAGCCCCAGTGTTGAGGTGTGCTTACGCACACATCACTCCTCCCCACGGCTGTTCCAAAGAGAATTCGGCACCGGGATCCCCGGCTTGAGAACACCAGAGTGTTGTATGTTAGTGTCTGATCAGGTGGGTTCCCAAGCCGCTGGCTGTTTGTCAAGCACTTAGAAAGCACCGAGCAACGTAACCAAGGATGAGAGACTGTCATGGGCTCATGAAGATGATGGCAGGGACCATAGATGACTGACCACGCACCATGAACAGCAGGGCACCTGAGGTAATGCCAGACTTCCTGCTGGCTCCCATCGGCAAGCTGCAGATTGTGGGGACACTTGGGCCTCGGTCAAGTCCTCTTCTGAGGGGACCTGGAGAGGTCGGTCACGCCGCTCATGCCTGGGTTTCATGGAACAACAGGTTTAATACTCAATGGGCCAATGTGACATGCCCATTCCACTTACAACAACAGCCATGTAGGTGTCTTTCCTGAGGCGCCTCAGCTGGTACTGCTGGTGCCTCACCCCTGTCTGCACTGCGACTGGGGGGGGGGGGGATAAGAGTACCTGCAGGGGCTATACCCATCAGGCAGCAGTTTGACTCAGGGCCCCCCTTTTCCATGTCTTCTGCCTCCTTGGGGTTGTGGTGGTGAGCCCCAATGGAGACTGCAGGGTGACATGGAGAAAGGGGCTCTGGGTCCTGGGGTAGCTGTTCCAGAATGTAGCACTGCCCTCTGTCCACTGGCAGGGCACTGACTAAAGCAGTCCTGCCCAGTGTCTCTTGGAGAGGGCAGGGCACTGTAGTAGGATCTCTGTGGGATGCCTGCTGGACAAGGGCTGCCCCCCCACCCCTAGTGAGGAGTCACTCCTCACCAGGAACCTTGCTCCCCTGGACCCCTCTGCTGACTTACTGTTCAAATCCTTGTCTCTGGTGTTGCCTTTGGGGTGCTGGGCTGCCTCATCTGGGTTTCTGGGTTGTGCCAGGGTTGCGTGCTCTAGGAGAGACAGTGTCTCCCTCAGGGTGGACATCCTTTCCCAGGAACGTTGGCACTGGATGGGGGGCTGGACCGGGCCTACAGAACAGGCTCCCACTGGGTCTGCCCTGCATAGCACCCTCTGTAGATGTGGCCTCAGTCCACTGTGGCTCTGGGCTGGTGTAGCAGGGATGCTGGTGACACCAGGCCACTCACCCAGACAGCCCCTTAGCTGCAGGCAGGTACACACCTGGCCTCATGGGAACTGATTTGCTAGCTGCACTGCCTGCTTTGGCACTTGTATGTCCTCTGCCACCCACCAGCTCCGAGAACCTGTAAGAGCCACAGATGGGGTCAGAGGGCAGGTCAATGGTGGCTCCTACCAGTTCCTGTGGGTTTGGGCTGAAGTACTACCTGGGAGCCTGGGTGGGTGTCTCGGGGCCACCCTGGTTGCTCAGCAGGCGCAGCTCTGGCAGGTGTGCAGGCATTATCCGGTTCCTGAGCCCTCGGGGCTGCGGGCCCTCACGGTGCCAGCGTCTGTCCACACTGTCCCTGGGAGCTGCAGGCAGGGCAGGCAGTGGCACCAAGACTGGCCTGGATATTCCCTGCCCCCTACACGCGGCCCTGGGGAGGGTCCTCTGCTCTGTGCCACCTGCCCCGGCCCTGTCCCGTCCAGTCTGGTGCCAGCCCTCCCTGCATGTTCCTGTCTAGGACCACCGAGGCAGGGGCATCCAGCGGGGTCCTGTGCCTGAGCCCAGCCTGGTGCTCTCACAGGTGATGATGTACAGGTTCGCTGGCTCGCTGTGCAGCTGCTGGCCCTCGGCACCCTGCACGGCCGTCACAGAGAGCTGGTAGTGGCGCCCGGGCACCAGGTCCCGTACGGTGTAGGCCAGCAGCCGCCCGTTGGGGACGTATCGGCTCTTGGTGCTCTGTCTGGCTGTGACGTTGATAACGTAAGCCTCCAGCTGGGTTCCGGGCACAGGCGCATCCCACACCACGTGGGCAGAGGTGGCCGTGACCCGGGCAGCGCTCAGGTTGGCGGGGGGCAGGGGCCCTGGGCAGGACATAGGAGCAGTGAAGGGCAGGACAGCTGGAGCCCCAGGTGGATGCTCAGCTGGTCCCCATCCCCTGGGAGAGGGCAGGGCCAGACTGGGCTGAGCCAGACTACATGGTGAGCCCGCTATCAGTATGGTGGTCCTGGAACTTGGGGGCCACCCCTCAGTCTATGATAGGGCAAGTGGGGTAGACTCAGGTCTCCTCAGGAGCTTCAGCAGTGCCTGGTGGGGAAGGGAAGAGGCAGTCGGTCCCATGAGGGCGAAGGATGGGGTCTCCACTCACGGGTCCAGACGTGCAGTGGGGCTGAAGCCAGGCTCTCAGTGGAGGGCTCCTGCCCCACCTGCCCGCTGAGGGCTGCCACATGGATGGTGTACCTCCTTCCTGGCAGCAGATCCCTGTGGGGAGGCAGTGATGGTGTCAGGAGCAACCCAGAACTCAGTGCTTGGGATGCCAGGGAGAGGTCACAGTGTGCTCAGGACCATTGTTGGGCTGGAGTGGAGGGGGTTAGGCCACAGGGCTGAGGCAGCCTGACTCAGGGATAGAAACAGGGAAAGGGACAGGCCTCTGGTGCCTCCAAGGAGGACTCAGCCCTGCAACTATGGTGTGACTGTGCCCTGGGTCAAGGATATGGCCATGACACCAGAGGACTGTGGCCTGTAGGGGTGGGTCAGGGCACAGAGGGATGCCCATCTCACCCAAACATGAACTTGTCCACATGCTGGTCCACATCAGCCGCCTGAGCCTCCTGGGCTCCAGGATGGTGCAGAGTCAGGCGGACGCCACTGACTGTGGCATGTCGGATCCGGTGCAGGGCCCAACGTACCCACACGGCACTGGCTGTCACGTTGATGACCTCAAGACCTTCGATTGGGTGTGGTCCTGGGGACAGGGGCTGGTGCTGAGGCTGAGACGAGGCCCAGGACAGGCGCTGCAGTGGCCTTTGTCCCTCAGTGGAGGTAACAGAGGACACGGCCCGAGCTCTTGCCATTTAGATAGGCCGGATGTGGGCCAGAAGGGGGGCACTGATTCGGTGTATCTGGGAGATGGGCTGGGATGATCACAGAAGACACGCCTGTCCTAATAAGCCCTGCACTGTGCGGGATAGCCCTGAGGTGTCCCTTCAGCTATGGTATGGGTTGTAGGTTATGGTATGGGGTTGGGGTCAAAGCCAAAGGGTCATGGTACAGGCCTGGTGTCAGGGTCAAAGGGCCATGGTAGAGACCAGGGTCAGGTCAAAGGGCTGTGGTATAGATTCCAGGTTAGGAGACAAAGGGCTGTGGTAAGGACTGGGGGTTAGGTCAAAGGGCTGTGGTAGGGTTTGGGGTAAGAATCAAACGGCAGTGGTATGGAGTTGGGGGTCAGGGTCAAAGGGCCATGGCATGGATTCTGTGTCAGCGGTCAAAGGCCATCGTATGGAGTGAGGAGTTGGGGTCAAAGGGTCATTATGGATTCGTGGTCAGGGTCAAAATTCCATAGTAGGAGTTGGGGCTGAGGTCAAAGGGCCACGGTAGAGGTTGGGGGCTGAGATCAAAGGGCTTTGAACCAGGCTGGGGCAGCGGGCACTCACGTGTGCGGGCCAGCAGCACTACAGGTCGGCTTATGTCATTGCGGTTGTTGGTGTTGCGCTTGACAGAGAACACGGAGACGTTGTAGGCCCGGCCGGCTGCCAGCGCCTGCAGCTGGTGTGATGAGTGGCTCCGCTCCACGAAGTCGGTGCGGCGGGGGGTGCCGTCAGACGAGGCATAGGATACTGCGTAGCCATCCAGCAACTGCCGGGCAGCTGGGTCAGCGGGCGGGTGCCAGGACACCCACAGGCCGCTCTCCTCCACCTGCTGCAGCTCCAGGTCTGTGGGTGGCGGCAGCTCTGCCAGTCAGGGACACGCATCAGCAGTGCCTGAGCCCAACAGCTCAGCATCCCAGCCCAGCAGTGTGCCCCGCCTGTCCTTGTAGCTCCTTGGTACTAAGCTCAGCCCTCGTCTTTCCTGGCACCTCACCTTGGCTACAGCCATCGCCAGTGTAGCCAGCCCTGCAGGCACAACTGTGGGAGCCGTTGCTGCCCAGGCAGTAGCCGTGGTCCCCACAGGGGCTGGAGAAGCAGGGGTCACCTGCTGTGGGTGGGATGGGAGGGGTGGCTCTCACTACTTGGGCACATGGTCAGGCATCCCCATGGGATGGGACGGGGTGGTTGGGAGACCCCACCTGTCTCGCAGTGGTACCCGAAGAAGCCTTCAGGGCACACGCACAGGTAGGCCCCGGCCCCACCGTCCTCACAGCGGCCTCCGTGCTGGCAGGGGCTGCAGGCACAAGGGGTTGCCTCTGCGGGCAGGGCAGTAGGAGGGCGCTGTTGATGACCCACGTCTCCCTTCCACCTCTCTTGCCCATGGGGCTCGGGATGACCATCCTACCCTGATCACAGAGGGTTCCTGAGAAGCCGGTGGGACACTCGCATACAAAGGCACCCGGGATGTCCTGGCAGGAGCCTCCATTTCTGCATGGCTGTGCCTGGCACATGCGCACCTCTGTGGGTAGACAGGTGAGGGATCTGTGAAGTTTGTGTGAGGCCAACACGAGGTCTGTGTGGGTCTACACAGGGTCTATACAGGGTCTTATGAGGTCTGTGTGAGGCCAACACAGGGTCTGCAAGGATTTGTACAGGGTCTACATGGGGTCTACAAAGGGTCTACAGGGGGTCTACACAGGCCTACGCAAAGTCTACAGGGGGTTTACGAGGCCTACACAGGGTCTACATGGGGCCTGCATGGAGTCTACATGGGGTCTACGCAGGATCTACACAGGGCCTACATGGGGTCTGCATGGGGTCTACGCAGGATCTACACAGGGCCTACATGGGGTCTGCATGGGGTCTACATGGGCCTACAGGGGGTCTACATAAGACCTACACAGGGTCTCACAGAAACTACATGGGGCCTACATGGGTGTCTACACAGGATTTGCACATGGCCTACACAGGGTTTGCACAGGATCTGCATAGGGTCTGCACGGGGCCTACATGGAGTCTACATGGGGTCTACACGAGGCCTACACAGGGCTTACATGGGGTCTACACAGAGACTGCATGAAGTCTGCACAGGGTCTGATGGAGCCTACACAGGGTCTACAAGGGGTCTACATGGGGTCTACACAGGGACTACATGGGGTCTACACAGGGACTGCATGGGGTCTGCACAGGGTCTGATGGAGCCTACATGGGGTCTACATGGGCCTACATGGGATCTACAAGGGCCTACATGGGGTCTGCATGGAACCTACACAAGGTCTATGTGGGATCATCTACATGGGTTCCGTACAGATCTGCACGGGTCTCTATGGGCCTACATAGGGTCTACACAGGTCTGCATGGAGTCTCAATGGGACCTCCAATGCTGAGTTGCTTTGAGGGTGTGAGTGCAGGACTCTCCCTCCAACCAAAGCACTAAGTGGGTTCTGGGGAGCCACTGTGCACCCTTTTTCTGCTTACAGGCCTGAGATGAGGTTCCAAGTGACCTCAGCCAAATGCCGAGGCTTGGAGGTGGAAGCAGAGAAGTGAGGCACCTCTAAGCTCACCTGGAAGAGGCAGGGGCAAAAGAAGGAGGCCAGGACAGCTCTGGAGGGGGCAGTGCAGTGCACTGGGGGCAGCGTGGGCGACAGTGTGTAGGGCCAGTGGGATAGGTGGACTGACCCCTCTCACAGCGGGCTCCCTCGCGCCCAGGGCGGCAGCGGCACAGATACCCCACAGGCAGATCCTGGCAGGTACCTCCATGCAAGCAGGGCTGAGATGTGCACTTGTCTGTCTCTGAGGGAGATCAAGAACAAAGCCATTGGGGCTGGAGAGATAGCATGGAGGTAAGGTGTTTGCCTTGCATACAGAAGGTTGGTGGTTCGAATCCCGGCATCCCATATGGTCCCCTGAGCCTGCCAGGAGCAATTTCTGAGCATAGAGCCAGGAGTAATCCCTCAAAGCCATGAGGCCTCACCACAGGCAGGCGAGGTTGCCTGGAGGACAGCATCAACCAGGGTCCTCCTCAGGGTGGGGAGTCCAGGAGACTCTGTGCTGGGCTGGGGCACCATGATGACCACAACACTGGTACAACCTGACTTGGGGGGCTGGGGAAAAAAAAACCCGACTTGGGTACTGGGGCCAGGTCTGACCACACCTAGTACCCAGTTTCATTCCCAGCAGCCACCAGCTTAGATCTGTGGGTGTCCCAAGTATGGAGGGGACACACCCCAGAACCTTGCACAAGGCTCACACAGTGTGGGGCCGGCACCACACCTAAAACCCCTCCTGGGCTCTCTGTAGCTCATCTCTGTGCCCCAGTTGCAGCAGGAGTTCGAAGGGATCACTGTAGGAAGTTTTTGTGCAACACAAATGAGCTAAGTATCTTTAGAGTGACTACTACATTTCTGCTCTTTTTTTTTGTTTTTGTTTTTGGGCCATACCCAGTGATGCTCAGAAGTCACTCCTGGCTTGGGGAACCATATGGGAAACCGGGGGGTCGAACTGCGGTCCTTCCTAGGCAAGCGCAGGCAAGGCAGGCACCTTACCTCCAGTGCCACCACCCGGCCCAGTCTTCCCAGTCCCCCGATTTTCTCCCACTGCTGAATGTGCTTACTATTGGTAACTGCTGGTGTGTCTGATAATGTCCCTGCTTCACACTGGCCCAGTCAAATCTGATTATTTTTTGTTTGCCATGCTCAGACTTATTACTCCTTGCTCTGCATTCAGGAATCACTCCTGGTGAGCGTAGGGGACCCAATGGGATGCTGGATTGAACCCGAGTTTGTAGTGTACAAAGCAAAGGTCCTCCCAGAAGTGCTATTGCTCTGGCCCCCAATACCCCCTTCCTTTTAAGTTTATGGACTTTTTTTTCTTTTTGTTTTTGAGCCACATTCGGTGGTGCTCAGGGGTTACTCCTGGTTCTGTGCTCAGAAATCGCTCCTGGCAGGCTCAGGGGACCACATGGGATGCTGGGGATTGAACCTGGGTCTGTCCCTTGTCGACCATGTGGAAGGCAAATGCCCTACTGCTGTGCTATCACTCTGGCCCCAGCTTATGGATTTTTTTAAGGAACTAGCTCTTAAACTCTGACTTTCTGTGTTTTAATTTCAGAACGTTAGATTTTCTGATTTTGTTGATGATAGATTAAAAAACAACAATAATAGTTCTTGTTCAGGGCCCGGCTGAAATAGCATGGAGGTAAGGCGTTTACCTTTCATGCAAAAGGTCATCGGTTCAAATCCCGGTGCCCCATCTGGTCCCCCGTGCCTACCAGGAGCAATTTCTGAGCATGGAGCCAGGAG
>PVKC010033903.1:0-13837 GCA_004027635.1 Crocidura indochinensis | reverse complement strand
TAAATACAGTTTTTACCTTCCAAGTTTAGAATTGCAAGGGACATAATGTAAAAACAACTGGAGCAGAGGACACAAACATGCTTGAATACTGGCTTTTTTTTGTTTTTTGGGTCACACCCGGCAGTGCTCAGGGGTTACTCCTGGCTCCATGCTCAGAAATTGCTCCTGGCAGGCACGGGGGGGACCATATGGGGCACCGGGATTCGAACCGATGACCTTTTGCATGAAAGACAAAAGCCTTACCTCCATGCTATCTCCCCGACCCAGGATACTGGCAGTTTTTAACAGATCAGAATCACAAAACTGATAGGTTAGGAATATATATTTCTTCCTAGTAAATTTGTTATTTTCTCTTCCATTCTCTGACCACCAGTTTTCTTACTTGGTTAATATTTGCTTTGTGACTCTTGTGACGATAAGCTATATATGTTGAACATTGAGAATTGTTTTTAGCATATAAATAGACATTTATAACATATAAAAAAAGTTGTCTCTTGGGACCGCAGAGATAGCACAGTGGAGTTTGCCTTGCAAACAGCCGATCCAGAAGATCCAGAATCTAAGATGGTTGGTTTGAATCCCAGCGTCCCACATAGTCCCCTGAGCCTGCCAGGAGCTATTTCTGAGCAAATAGCTGTTGCCCCTTTTGTTGGGTCCTGTTTTCACCTTCCTGATTGTTTGTGTAACCCTTGAGCACTGCTGGGGTGGGGAGGGGGACAGTACAGAGTCAACCCAGGTTCCATATCAGATACCACATGGTGCCCTAGGCATTGCTGGGTGTGGCCCAGGTAGACTCCCGGACATTGCTGGGATAATCCATATGCATAATCCTTATGCACTGGCCTAGTTGGTCAAGTATGCCAGAAATGGACCTAATGTTTCCAGAGTACTTTTTGGAAGATCCCTCCAACAGACCTGCTCCACAAATAGACCTGTGTGTTAAGGATTGACCTTGTTTTACTGGAGATTTTAGTTAACCTTTTAAAAAATTTTTAAAACTGAATTATAGTGAATTAAAAAGTTGAGCTGGAGAGATAGCACAGCAGGAAAGCATTTGCCTTGTATGCCGCCAACCGGGACAAAGCCGGTCCAATTCCTGGCATCACATATAGTCCTTTGAGTTTACCAGGAGCAATTTCTGAGTACAGAGCCAGGAAAAAACCCTGAGAATCTCTGAGTGTGGTCCCAAAACCAATAAAATAAACAAACAAACAAACAAACAAACAAACTGCTTTAAAAAACTTACAAAGTTGGACCAAAGTGATAGCATGAAGGCAAGGCATTTGCCTTGCATGCAGAGGACAGTGGTTCGAATCCCATATGGTCCTCCAAACCTGCCAGGAGCGATTTCAGAGCATAAAGCCAGGAGTGACCCCTGAGTGCTGTCGAGTGTGACCCAAAAACCAAAATAAAAACATAAAAAAAAGTTACAGTTGTTCATGATTAGGTTTCAGGCATACACTGTTCCAGTACTAATCCTTTTACCAGTAGCCCCAAATTCCTTTCTACTCTCCAGCCTACCTCTATAGTGGGTACCTTCTTTTTTATTTTTTCATATCAGGCATGGGGTTCTTCAATATTATTACTGAGAGAGTATCATGGACCTCCTTTTTAGCACCCAGTCATTTTCTAGAGTGACCACTTTTCTCTTGGTCATAGTACCTTCTCTTACCCATACTTTTTGCAATGACAAGGATTAGTTATCAGTTACCAATTAGTTACCAATGACAAGGTAGTTACCAGACTACCAGTTTTGTCTATTTCCTTCTTCCCTTCCCTTTTCTTTATTGCTATTGTTGCTTTGTTGCTATTGGGATGACTGGGAATTGTATGTTCTTGGTTGTAGTGTTCACTCGGGGTTGCACATCTGATGTCAGTGTTATCCATGTGCTCGATGGGAGTCCCTGTTTATCCATGTGCATGCCATATGCTCACCATTGTTTGTACTCCTGGCTGAAGTGTTCTCACATCTGTGTTTGCAAGTGTACACAGTGGGTTGCGTACTTCATCTACTATGCATAGAGATAAGTTTTCCAATTCTAAGCGGAAATGAAATTCAAGGATGTGAATGGACATTTAATGTAGAACATTTTAAAAATAAATTTTATAGAGTAGACTTCAGGGCATACATTCCTTTTTTTTTTTAAGGAGATAAATCCTTGAATAAAAATAGTCTTTTTACTGGAGAGATAGTATAATGGGTAAGGCCTTTGCCTTGCATGTGGCTGACCCTGGTTCAAACGGCGGCACTACACATGGTCTCTAGAGAACCACCAGGAATATTTCCTGAGGTCAGAGCCAGGAATAATCCCTGAACACAGCTAGGTGTAGGAACCTCCAGTATGGTCTTTTTCAAGCTTTTTTATTGCCTCATTTTGCACTTTGTTATTTATTTACAGAAATTCTTGTTATGTCTTTTTTAATGATGCAATATAATGAATGCAAGAATTGTTTTTCTAGCCTGTTCTCTCAGTTCATGAAGATTATAATTATAGATGTCTACTTTATTGCATTTTTGGGGGATCAAAGACAGGCTAATAAAAACAGATGAGAGATGAGGAGATGCTAGCTGTGATGGGCATTAGTGTAGAGAACTTATTATTTATGCGAGAAAATTAATCTGCTTTTGCTTATCTGCATTTTCTTGTCTGTTTTCATAGCTGAACTATCAACAGAAAGTAGGAATTATGTACTGCAAAAACGGACAGAGCACGGAAGAAGAGATGTACAACAATGAATCAGCTGGCCCTGCCTTTGAGGAATTCCTTCAACTGTTGGGAGAGCGGGTTCGGCTCAAAGGATTCGAGAAGTATCGTGCACAGCTTGACACTAAAAGTAAGAAATACTTACAACCTCCTGCTAGGCTTATTTCTCTCCTATGGTGTCGATATTCATCTGCAGAACTGCTTATAAAAATTGTTGCCTTGTGGGGCCGGGCGGTGGCGCTGCAGGTAAGGTGCCTGCCTTGCCTGCGCTAACCTAGGACGGACCATGGTTCCATCCCCCGGTTCCCCATATGGTCCCCTGTGCCTGCCAGGAGCGACTTCTGAGCACATAGCAAGGAGTAACCCCTGAGCGTCACCGGGTGTGGCCCCCCCAAAAAATTGTTGCCTTGTATTACAGAAAACTACGGCAATGTGGAAAAGAAGATGTCAGAGAGAGGATGTATATCCAGAACACTTGAAATTGACAGAATAGCCAAGAGCAAGCCGTTAAAAAAATTTGTTATCAAAAATGTGGATGGAGTAAATAGGATATATATAGGGTGCTACAGGATTGTTCCTGTAGTGTGGTATGAATTTCTTTATATTTAAGTATTATATTTTTTAATATAGTTGACATTTTTTTTGTTTTTGGTTTTTGGGTCACACCCAGCAGTGCTCAGAGGTTACTCCTGCTCAGAAATCGTTCCTGGCAGGCTCGGGGTCATATGGGACGCCGGGATTCAAACTGATGACCTTCTACATGAAAGGCAAACACCTTACCTCCATGCTATCTCTCCAGCCCCAAATATCTTAGATTCTTAAATACTATTCTAGCATTCCATAGTCTGCTTGAAACTGTTTAAAGTGTTAAACCTCAATATGACCTCAAATTTTTTTTTGTCCAGATAGTCTAATATTTACCCAATATAGTATATTCACATATCCTAGTTTGTTATATTATATAAATTATCGTCCTCATAAAGAATTACTGTAAGAGTTACGGAAGAGAATGTAAAAGCACATTAAATCTATAAAGGAATGGCTAAATGGAAAGATAATATGATTATATATTATTTGTATATTACTGATTCCCTCTACCTCTTGACTGATGAAGGGTGCAATGTAAGATTATATTGGAATCAAGCAAGTCCATACTTAATCAACATGACATTGTGTAAGATGATAAACTAAGCAAGACAAATTTACTTATTTTGCCTCAATATCCCAAAACTGGGAAGGCAAAAGGGGTTGATCCTGGATTACTAAAACAGCTTATAACTACATAGATTTTTTTTATAGTTATGTAATATATTCAGCAAAGAAAAGTTACTTCTCTGAAATCTCTCCTTTGAGTCTCCTATAACCCTTCAAATTATAGATCCTGAGAAGAGGAGTTCATAGTTCCATTTTCTATCCGTTTAAGAGTGTCAAGTTTTCTGAAGTGAAGGATAAATAGGAAAGTGTTTCCATATTAAAGCCCTAAAGAAGGCAGTTGTGCATATTTTTCATTCATATTCCACTGTAAAACACTGAGAGTCATTAGTCTTATCATTTTAATAATTATTAAGTAATTTAATAGTTATTATGTTCTGGCTGCAGAACTGGGGACTTCCCTGTAGTCTTCCTGACTGCCATATGCAGGTTAGATTTTGCTCAGTATGTTTTCTTCAGGTTATACAACTTCAGGTGAAGAAACTCTTCCAGCATAGTCCTTTGAAAGAGAAAGTGCTTGGATCTAGAGGATCTTGTGTTCTACATGAGACAGTGGGGTAGATGCCATTGGATCTGTGGACTTGCAGTTTTCATTAAATTCAAATATTTTCTAGTCTTTAATTTTTTACCTCATTCATTCCTACTGAATCCATAGCTATTCATTTGCTAGATCACTTCCAGATTCAATTATACATCTGCCAGATCACTTACTAATCATATTTCATTGAGAGTATGTCTCTGCACTTCATTAGATTAGTTCCTATTAATGTATCTTGAGCTTTTTTTCACTGTTCTTTTTTTCTTCTTCTTCAGAATTCCAATCATTTTATATTATTCTGAGTCAGTGACATTTGATTTCAGATATTATAAATTTCAGTACCAGAGGTTGTGTTGGTTCTGGATTTTGTTTTGTTTTGTTTTTGTCACTTTTACTTTTCTCCTTATCAACTGATGTCATTATTTAAAACCCTGAAAAATAATTATAATAGCTTTTTGTGTGTTTTTCTAAGATTTAAACTTTTTTCATTACAGATGCTGTAAAAGTGTCCACTTTTAGGCTAGAGAAATAGTATAGAGGTTAACCAGCCTTGCATGCAGCCCACTCCAGTTCCATGCCAGGCACTGCATTTGTTCCCCCAAGCATCTCCAGGTGGGACCCCTGAGCACAGAGCCAAGATTAACTCCTGAGCACAACTGGGTTTGAATCAAAGTACCAGATTAAATAAATAAAATAGTTTATTTCAAGTTGTTTATCTTATTTTATGATAGCTGTTTTAAAGTTTTTATGTTCTATTTCTAGCATCCTTGTCATTTGGGGTTTATCTTAAACAGATGATTTCCTCCTGCACTTGATTTATACTTACTTCAGGTGTCCAATTACTTTTTGAATAGTGAACATTTTGATTATATCATTGTTGAGTAAATTGTGTTCTCTTTATAAAAGTGTTTAATTTTGTTTTGGCAGGCAGTTAAAATACTTATGAAGTAACTTGAATTTAAGAATCATAGTTGTTTTTTTTTTTTTTGGTTTTTGGGTCACACCCGGCAGTGCTCAGGGGATACTCCTGGCTCCATGCTCAGAAAATGCTCCTGGCAGGCACGGGGGACCATATGGGGCACCAGAATTCGAACCGATAACCTTTTGCATGAAAGGCAAAGGTCTTACCTCCATGCTGTCTCCTGGGCCCCGATTTTTTTTTTTTAATTATGAGAACAAAGATGCAAAGAAAGAGGACAAGGTGAAGTTACAGTGGAAGGACAATCACCCATAAACAGAATTCACATAAGTCCCCTTGCTGATATCTTAACATTGAACTTTCAGCCAAAGAATATTAAGAAAAATAAAACAGAACCCATGTATAATTACTTTGTCCCTCAAGTCCCCAGATTGTGATACATATTTCCTAGGAGCATATAAAATATTCTAAAGCCATAAAAAATTATGTAACTCCTTAAATATTGAAGGCATAGTATTTCTTTACATTCCATGCATATGCATATTAGTTTAAGTTAGCCTCAAAAGTGGGTGTTTCTTTTTAAGGATAAAAGTCAAAGGAACACAGTAAAAACGGCGTTAGAGTGGCAATGCTTGTTTGCATCGGCCCACCAAAATATGGGGGACATGGAAAGGAAAATCGTCAGCCTAAATACAATGGGACCAAACCCCTGAAGTTTCCTGGCATAAGACCAGCTCTAGGCTCCAGGCAAACTAGATCGCCCAATCCAAGTCATTGTCTGTAGTGCCAACTCACTTTTATTTTCCATGCTGTCTCTGTTGTTGGTATCATGTTTCTGTGTTAAAGAACCTGGAATCTGCATATCCTATATTGCACTTAGGATGGTGCAGAGCGTTCTTTCGTTTCACCTTACAATTAAAGAGCAATGCAGAAAGCCCTGTCCAGAATGCAGGTCGTTGATGTTCTTAAGTCTTCTCAGCCTTAAGGGGAGTCTCTTGTGAGTAGATTGATTGCAGAGCAGCGGTAGGGTCTTCCCTGATAGAAGATTGCTTCCAGGTGTTGTTGTAAAAAACCTAGATAGCTTCCCTGGTTCAGGGGTGAATGGAGAATGCCCATTTTACTGAGGCCTGTGCCAGATCATTATGCCAATGTTCAGGGTCTAAGGTCCCATTGCACTACAAGATTTGGCTATTCCAATCTCTATTAGATAAGAATTTATTTGTGTGTAGGTATTTCCCATTTTGATATGCCTATGCAAACAAGGAACAATGCCACATGGCTGTATAGGCCCATATTGGGGATGCAAAAACATGTATAAAACTCCCCATGGCATGGTTAAACATAAGCATTAAACTGAGGGACTCTTTCACCGAATATTTCTTATTGAAAAGTTCACAGAGAGAACAAAAGATAAAAAGTGGGGAGAATCTTCACTGTTTAAGAGAATATTTAGTCAGAGTTAGTTGTCAAGAAAATAGATATATAATATTCAAAACCATACATGTCCATTTTATGTCTTTTGAAATATTTGAGGATTGTTAAATCCAGTGCACTACATTGGTCTGGGATGAGGAATGTGCAGTATAGAAGTTGAAAAGGGTAAATGGGGAGTACTGAAGGTTGGGGTGATAGAGTTAAAAAGTGAAAATAAGCTTTACAGGGGTGTGCGAAAGGGCAGAATACCAGATGGACTTTCTACCTATACAATACATACCTTAAAAAATGGGATATATTATTAATATGTACTGTGCGCGGGGGCTATTGCCCCTGCGCGGTTTTGAACATGTAAACTCATAAGTTCTTACCAGAGACTGCCTTAGTAAAAATCAGTAGCTCATCTAGAACAAGGCTGTAGAGGAGTGCTGGGGTCGCCCCTGTCCCGCACCCCTCTAGACCTGGTTAAGCAGATTTTTTTAAAAAATATTTTATTAAAGCCTACTTGGAGTGTCCTCTATTTTGTAGTTAATTTAGTTCTGTCAATAAGACATGTATTTTCTTGTGCCTAAATATCTCATATTCAGTGTGGTTATCTCTGCTACTAGAATGTAAATTACTACAATTTTTGGTATTTGTTCTTGACTACTAGTTCTTTGTCTTTTTTGTTTTGTTTTGGGGTCACACCTGGTGGCACTCAGGAGTTACTCCTGGTTCTGCACTCAGAATTTGCCCCTGGCAGGATGCTGGGATTCAAACCTGTGTTTGTCCTGGATCAGCTGCGTGCAAGACAAATGCCTTAGCGATGTGCTATCGCTCCAGCCCTAGTTCCTTGTCCTACTTCAGGATCTTACTTTATGCAGTCCAAGATTCAAAGGGGCTCCAATACAGATATGTCTGACTTTCTCTCTGTGCTATGCTTCTTTAGTGGTCTGGTCCTCAAATCCCAGCTACCTTAGACTTCCACACATCAGTTTGTTTTTGACTTCCCTCATCAAAGCCCTGATTGAAGTCCTTGTTCCCAAAATGAACCTAGGTAGAAAGCAGAACCAGAGTGTGCATCACCTTTATTATTTTTTTCTATGGGGTCACTGCCTATTGCTTCTCATTGTAAAACACCTGAAAATCACCGATTTAGCTATTTTACTAATTTTCCAGTTACTTAAAATGAGAGAGAAAGTCCTATTGAGGTTGGAATTGAAACCCCAGAAAATTTTTTTCTTTGTCTTCTCATTTAGTCTCTAAAAATCCTGTTGGATAATAATTCTATTTCCTAGAATCGGTTTTCTTAAGATGTTCAAGATTAGACAGCTAGGAAGCATTGGGATATAGAATAGATCTGAGAAGTATAGTTAGTGAAGTATTCAGAAAAAGCACTAGTGAGCTGTTTTTTTAAGCACAATTATGACATTGTGACCCCAGATCTCTGCCTTGTGACTATATCTTAGCCTTCTCAAGCTTTGGGCTAAAACAACCCAAGCCATTTCAAACAGTTCTGCATGCCATGGAAAAGATGATACGCAGATTTCAGTACTTTGTAAATAAGATAGAGACTTAAAGAGAGAAAATTTGAGGAAACTATCAAACCACAACTTTTACTCACTATTTTATACAGTGCCCTTCCCATCTCAGAAATAAGGACTTTTAGTAAACAAGCTGCAAAATTGTCAAGAATTGAAGCAGTTCAACAGCAAAACCACTTTCAACAACAAATTTTTTTTCTTATTTCTTCATTTCATTTGGGTGATAGACCCTTAAGAGAGATAATTACCATTCCCTCATATTAAAATAAGTACAAAAATGAACTTCCCATCAATTTGTTATTCAAAAGTTGGAAACCACCTTCATTTCGAGCTTCCATATGGATTACTTTGGGAAAATTATTTCTTGCTGAATCTGGTTTGTCTTGTCAGTCAGTGTAGACTTTGAAGGTCCTTGTAAAGCATTCCACTCAAAGCACTGCCTTCATTAGTTTGCTGCAGTGTTAGTGAATTCTTGTTGCTGCCCCTTTGGGAGGCAGTTTGTGAAGACCATTGAAATCAAGGTCTTAAAAAAGGGATATATAAGATTTTCCATAAAGAAAATTAATTCTCAGCTTAAAATCTTTCAACATTTGGGGGAGAGGATAATACTAGCATTGTTTAAGGGCGTTGAATATGCAGAGAGCTATTTGGAGATCCAGGGAGTGTTGAAAAGGAAAGGACTGTTTTTTAAAGTTTTGGTAGTGTAAGGTTTTTTTTTTTCCTTTGATATGCATCTGTCCAAGAAATAGAAATAGCCCAATATAAGGAAACTACTTTTTTTTTAGTACAGTTGGATAAAATTCTAAATTCTGCTCAAGACATTTCATAGTTGTCCCACAACAAAATGACCAAAAGCAAACAAAATAGGCAAGAGTGAGATAGTACAGAGCTTGCCTTGTACCTCGCCACCCAGGTTCCAACCCCAGCATCCCTCAAACCTACCATGAATGATCTCTGAGCCATAGCCAGAATTAAGCCTTGAACACCACTAACTGTGACTCAAAAACAAACAACAAAATAACAAAAACCACCAACAAAATGAATTTATTTGGAACCCAACTGCAGAAAAGAGCACACATGTTCCTGGCAAAAACCAGATGCAGTACCTTGAATCTGTGGCAAACTAGAACCTAAATAATGTTCAGGGTATAAGGTCCCATTGCACTACAAGATTTGTGTATTCCTATCTCTATTAGATAAGAACTTATTTGTATGTATAGTATTTTCCATTTTAATGTGCCTATGCAAACAAGGAATAATGCCACGTGGCGTTATCAGCACATTTGGGCTCCCAAGAACAAGTCCAACAATCCCCGTGACTTGGTTCAAGCATAAGCATTAAACTGAGGGACTCTTTCACCAAAATTCCTTATTGAACAGTTCACAAAGAGAAGAAAAGATAAAAAGTGGGGAAAATAAAAATAAACAATCTAACATAAGACAGTGGACACAATTGTCACTGTTTAAGGGGATATTCAATAATAGTTATAGCGGTTGAGGGAATATATTTACAATATTCAAAGGAGATATGCATGTCTCTTTTATATCATTAGAAATAGTCGGGAGGAGGGTGCCAAATCCTGGACACCACTTTGGTCTGTGATTTAGCCTTCTGGAGTCTGCAAAATGACTCCCCGCAGTTCCATATCGGGAAATGCACTTGAGTGGGAACTAATCAGAAACCTAGTATGGTAGCAACCACAATTACACAATGAAGGAAGGAAGAGTCCAAGAGTTCGCTGAGAGTAAACACGTAGGAAAAGAGTACTGGTCTCTTTCCAGCTTGAGAGTCTATCCTCTCATTTTTATTTTCAATATAGATGGCAGTTTTTAAAATGGAGACCAATGAGAAAAAAAAAATACCAGTGAATGTCCCAACATACACCAGTGCTGCATCGGCCCACCCTCCTCCCCATGTATCTCTCCCTTAGCATAGGGAGAGAAAGGGGGAAAGCCTGAGAACCACTATAGAGTCCACCTGAGTCCATCTGCCCGACCTCCTCCCCATGCCCCTTCCCCCTAGAGTAGGGAGGGGGGAAGCCTAAAAATGAATTTTTAAAAGGGATTTTGCAATTTCTTTAATTGTTATTTTCTGGTCATTATCCTAATAAATTTTTTATGGCTTCAAAAGCACAAAACTATTAAACCAGCATTGGAAGCTTTGTTTTATGTATTTATTTAATTATTTTGACCATATTTAACTATGTTCATGGCTTACATCTATCTGGCACTCAGGGATCACTCCTAACAGGGCTAGGGAGACCATATATACATATATATTGCTGAGTGTCCAATTCTGGTCAGCTACATGCAAAGCAAGTACTTTACCTGGTGAACTATATCTCTGTCCACTAACCCCTACTTCATTCTTTGTGCTTTTATAACAGCAACCTTTTTGTATATATAAATTTTGAAAGGGTTAGGGTTTCAGCAGTTCTCAGGTCTGGATCAGTGCTCAGAAATGCTCTCAGGGAGCTATATGCACTGACAGATTTTGAACTAAGGGCACCACGTGCAAAGCAAGCACCTTGCCTTTGCACTGTCTCGCTATCTCTTATGTCTAAATTATGAAATGCTCTCCTAGACTTTAAAATGATCATCCAGACTCTAGGGTTCCCAGGCTATATTATGTAAAATGAGACATGCCGGGACCAAAACAATAGCGCAGTGGTAAGGCATTTTCCTTGCATGTGGCCAACACAGGTTGAGCCCTGGTTCAAATCCTGGCATCCCATATGGTCCCCAAGCCTGCTGGGAACGACATCTGAGCACAGAGCCAGGAGTAACTCCTGATTGTCGCTGAGTGTGTCCCAAAAAAAACAAAACAAAAAAGGAGACATGCAATGGAGAAAATGAAATGGCCAGAAGCAGGGAGTTTTTGTTTCCTTGGGGTCATCTTCCACATTGAATTTCCACTCTGACAGTAAACCTTTCAGAACCAAACTGATGTGTAGAGCAAAATTTGATCAATGAGCAGTGATGGCAGTCTTTTTTTTGCCTAAAATGGACCTTGAAGCACTTATGGGTGCTGAACAAATATCAGTTCTAGAGATAGTTGAAGCAAGAAATCTTAACAATAGCTTATGTTCTTCATGTACCTTTGTTGCAGTAGCCTTTTGTAATGGTAGCCATTATTAAGCACCCAGCAGCAGTGCTTAAGAGCAGTTCAATACAGGGATTCAACCTGGGCCTCCCACATAAGGAATGTACTCCCACCTCTACCTCTTAAGCCATTTCCCTGGCTTCTTAATTGTGTATGTTTTTTAAGCCTTTGCTTTTTTTGGTTTTTTGTTTGTTTGTTTGGTTGGTTTTGGTTTTAGTTTTTGGGTCACACCTGGCAGTGCTCAGGCTTTACTCTGGCTCTGCACTTAAAAATTACTCTTGGAGAACTCTTGGTGACCTTGTGGGATGCCATTTTTTTGTGGGTGTTTTTTTGTTTTTGTTTTTGGAGTCACACCTATTGACGCTCATGGGTTACTCCTGGCTATGTGCTTAGAAATGGCTTCTGACTTGGGGGACCATATTGGACGTTGAGGATAGAACCCAGGTCTGTCCTGGGTCAGCCATGTGCAAGGCAGATGCCCTACCTACCAACAGTGCTATTACTCTGGCACCAACCTTTACAGTTCTTTGTTCACTTCAAAATGTAGATCCTTTAAGAAGTTCAAGATCATATTTGGGCTTTAAAAATTTGGGTAAAGGGGCCCGGGAGATAGCATGGAGGTAAGGTGTTTGCCTTTCATGCAAATGGTCATCAGTTCGAATCCCGGTGCCCCATATGGTCCCCTGTGCCTGCCAGGAGCAATTTCTGAGCATGGAGCCAGGAGTAACCCCTGAGCACTGCCAGGTGTGACCCAAAACCCCCCCAAAAAAATTTGGGTAAAAAAAACTTCTTCAGTCATTCTGTAAATCAGTCCCCTTGGAATGTATGAATGTATGAGGTCAGTTCATCCACTAAGCATTATTTCTGGGGATACAGCATAGGAATTTTCCCTATCAACTGATACTGTGCTTACTCAGTTTTGAGAACTACTACCTTCCGGATATAATGTCAGACGTTTTGTTTTGCAGTAGATGTCCCAGTTTTACATTTTGCAGTAAAGTGGTTTTGGTCCTTAACAGTATGGTTGAATGGATGCATTTGTCTTCATTTTGCAACCTCTGTTATAAAAATACATCCTTTCAATTGGCCAGTTAATAATTCCCTTGTGTGATTTCTAGGTGTTTGTAGTCCCATTGACTTGTTAATGATAAGAGAGTAGGTGGTTTTGTGGGTTTATTTTATTTCATTAGGTAAGACTTGAACATACTTAAGTTTTAAAAACTTGTTGTGGGCCAAGAAGATAACTTTTTAGATTTATCCTTGCATGCCAGAAGCCTGGTTGGATCCTCAACACTCCTGGATGCCTGAGCATTGATTGAGCAGGGGCAAAAAAGAAACAAAAGGAACAAAATGTACCTAAAACTTCTTTGATCCTCAACATGACATATATTAAAAACAATTAATATACTTCTGTTAGTGTCAGTCTTTTTTTTTTTTTTTTTGGTTTTGAGTCACACCTGGCAGCGCTCGGGTTACTCCTGGCTCTACTCTCAGAAATCGCTCCTGGCAGACTCGGGAGACCATCTGGGAGGTCAGGATTCGAACTACTGTCCTTCCGCTTGCAAGGCATATGCTTTACCTCCTTGCTATCTCTCCGACCCATAGTGTCAGTCTTCTTTTTTTTTTCTTTTTTTCCTTTATTTAAACATTTTGATTATATATGATTGTGACTAGGTTTCGGTCATGTAAAGAACACCTCTTCACCAGTGCAACATTCCCACCACCAATGTCCCAAGTCTCCCTCCCTCCCACCCTACCCTCCCCTGTACTCCAGATAGACTTTCCAGTTCTCTCATTCATTCACATGATTATGGTAGTTTTCTGTGTAGTTATTTTTATAACTGAACTCACCACTCTTTGTGGTGAGCTTCATGAAGTGAGCTGGAAGTTCCAGCCCTCCTCTCATTGTCTCTGTTGATTGTTGCAAAAATGACTTTTATTTTCTTTAAAACCCATAGATGAGTGAGGCAATTCTGCGTCTCTCTCTCTCCCTCTGACTTATTTCACTCAGCATGGTAGATTCCACGTACATCCATGTATATGAAAACTTCATGACTTCATCTCTCCTGACAGCTGCATAATATTCCATTGTGTATATGTACCACAGTTTCTTTAGCCATTAGTCTGTTGAAGGGCATCTGGTTGTTTCCAGAGCCTGGCTATTGTAAATAGTGCTGCAATAAATATAGGTGTGAGGAAGGGGTTTTTGTATTGAATTTTTGTGTTCTTAGGGTATATCCTTAGGAGTGGAATAGCTGGGTCGAATGGGAGCTCAGTTTCCAGATTTTGGAGGAATCTCCATATCGCTTTCCATAGAGGTTGGACTAGATAGCATTCCTACCAGCAGTGGATAAGAGTTCCTTTCTCTCCACATCCCCGCCAGCACTGATTATTCTCATTCTT
>PVKC010033902.1:0-13838 GCA_004027635.1 Crocidura indochinensis | reverse complement strand
GTATACAAGACAAGAGCCCTCCTCGCTGTGCTATTGCTCCAAACCCCTGGTATTCATGGAGATTTTAATGTACTGAGACAGCAATTCTTGGGTGGCTCATTAACTAGTCTTGAAGATCATTCTCAGAGAGGTCCAAGGGCTATTTCAGCCATGGCCATTGGGAAGGTTCCACTTCCCATGCATTTCTTGAAAAGCTCTTCATATTCTATATGCAAACAAACACCCCTAGGTTATTTCACAGGCCTGGCCACCCTGTGTGGCCCCAAGCTGATGCCATGGGTCCTTCAGCAGGAAGTCGCTTCTCATCCTGTCTTTCTCCCGGATGAGGAGGAGAAGTGTTGGCAGAAGGAAGCTTTTCACTGACTAGGCAGGACACGATTGTCAAAACAGTCAGCAGCTCCTGGGAGGGGAGCTCTGAGCTGTCTCCTGTCACCTGTCAGGACCTGCCACGTGTCAAGCCCCACAGCTGTGCCCCTGGCCCCCTGACTGGGTACCAGGTGGGTGGGTTTCTTGGGGTCTCCTGGGCAGTGTCAAATCTGGGGGGTGGTGCCACCTCTCTCGCTTTCCAGTTCCCTTCCGCTGCTGGGTCCTGTGTCTTTGAAGGGACCAGATGTGCCTGCGTTGTCATGGGGACCAGTGTTCTCTTTAAAATCCCGGGCAGCCCCCCTGGAAAGGAGGGGAGGGGAAGCAGGCAGATGAAAGGCCAGTCTGCAGGACAGAACTGAAAGCTGGGAGTCCCTGGGAGAAGGAAAGGACAGTTTGTGGGGGGTGTTGCTGGCAGAAAAGGAACAGGAGTTTAAAAGAGATGACTGCCTTTGGGGCCCTCTGTCCCCCATCCTGCATCCTCTGGTCCTCCTTGTCACTTTACCCATCTCCACTCCAAAGCTCAGTCTTGATAGCTTCACCAGATTCCCTACACAATTCTTGGTACTGGGGGGTGGACTCCCTGACCGTCTTCCCCTCTCCATGTTCTTTTCTCTGACTCCTCAGGGCCCATGTTGGTCTCTACATGGCTGTCCAAGTGCTTGGCCCCACCCCCTTGACTCTGCTTCAGTTTCCCCTATCATACCTGCAACCCCCTTAGTTCCCCCACTCCCATAAGTTCCTTAATGCACTGAGATAGCAATTCCTGGGTAGCTCTTTAGTTAGTCTTAAAGATCAGTCCAGGAAAAAGTTCACAGGTTATGGGAATCACAGAGTCCTTGTTATCCCCACCATCTTGTAGTCCTCATGCAGTCTTCAGTGCTTGCCTGAAGGAGTTCCTTGGATATAATGACGCACAGAGTGGGGGAGGGGGTATTTCATGATACTTGGGGTCCCTTGAGAGTAAAGGGGTAAAGAGAGAGAATTTCTGGATTCAGAGCAGGATAGAATGGAGGATTATCTCCTATCTAGCTAGAGCAAGGGATCCCTCAATCTGCTTCTTCCTAGATGGTCCAGTAGCTGCCAGACTGACCCTCATTTGAATTCTTTCAAAGTCAAGTACAGAAGAGAGGACACAGGCCCTTGCTTTCCTTTTCCTTGTCAAGTTGGACCAGCGGACTCCCAGGACCTTCCCAACTTCTCTCCGTCACAGGGTGCGCCTCCTTTCTGCTGTCGCTCAGAACACTCCAGGCAATGCTTCCTGTCTGGGTCATTTTCATAGTCTCTCCATCGGCTCTTTGCACTGTTTATATTTTCTGTCTGTTCTGCTTATGGCCTCTCTCCATCCACTGTGGCCATCGTGCTGGGTGTCTGGGCAATTGGTATTCCCCCTGCACGCCCTGCGCCCTCCTGTTTCATCTCCTCATCAATCTTGTTTATTTCTCCTCCGCCCTTTTCTCTGGCTCTCACCTCCTTATCTCTCTGCCTCCAGAAAAAGGCCAGATCCCCTTCGTCTCAGACACCAGTGCCCCTGGACCACCTGGGGAACACAGCCTTTCTTAACAGATGAACCCCAGAGGAGGGGGAGATGCCCCAATCTCCAGGGCTTTGCCTAGTAGTGGCTGACCAGCACTGCACGTGGCAGCCCGTAACATAGGCTTCATTTCCTGCTTCCTGCACCTCTTCAAGGCAATTTCCCCTTTAGTTACAGCAGGAAGCCAAGGCTGTAGGAGGGGATGAAGTGGCTCAAGGTCACCCAGTTAATATGTGGTGTATTGACAACCCGCTCTGAGTTATCTGCATGAGCAGTGGCATGGATAATCTCTGCCTGCAGAAAGACCTAGACCTCATTTCCACTACACTCTGGAATACTACTTACTGCATTTGCCTTTCTGGCACTGCTGTTCAGAGCTTGGGAGGGAAAGGCTGGTAAAGGGGAAATAAGCCAGGCCATAGGGGCCCACCCAAAATGCAGATGTCCTTAGGGACACTCACTTCCTGTCCTGGACAGCCAGGCTGACAGCAGCCAACCTCATCCCAGCTACTCACCCAAGTTCTAGGAACTTTCATGAAATAAGTGAATTTTTATTTGTTGTTTGGAGTCATACTTGGACAGTGTGCAGAGTTTTCCCCTGGCTCTGTGCTCAGAGCCTGCCTGGCAGGCTCGGGGGACCGTATGGGGAGCTGAGGATTGAGCCTGGATCAGTTGCTGTGCTTGCTTGCTCTTTCCAGTCCCAGGAGAGGAATTTCTTTATAGACCATGAAATCCGGCCCTTGCACACGTAGACCCGGTCAGATGAGACTGGTTCCTGCCACCACGAGCTGGGCTTCAAGGAAAATGTGCAGCATTAAATTCCATGTAAATCAGACTTTATTGGCTCTGGTGACAGGTTATTACCTTTGCAGGGAAGAAAGAGAAAAATGGCTTCAGGCTAGAGATACCCCAAATGAGGCCTCTCCAGTGGGAACCTGCAGTGAGGGCGTGGTCATGGCCATGCCCCTCCGCCCCAGGTTCAGGTAGACACGTCTCCTCTATCCATGTCCTGCCCTGACCATGCCCCTTCCATCCTCAGGTCCTGACCTCGGCTATGCCTCCTCCACCCCAGATCCTGGTCTAGGCCATGCCTTCTCCATCCCAGATCCTGGCCTACGCCAGCCACACCTGCATTCACAAAGCTGGCAGGAGTTTTTCCACTCCTTATCTACCAGCTCCCACTGTCCATCTCCCAGCTGGTTCAACTTAGCATCCACTTGGCCTGCTGTGCTAGATGCAAACACACACTTTCTGAAAAGTTCATCTCTGGTAGTTCATCAACCAGTGCGCAGGTGCAGAAGTCCAAGCTCTCTTCCAGCCTACTTGAATATTTGCAAGAAGAGATGGGAGCTGATGGCCAGGCTGGGGCTTTTCTAGAGTCCATCTAAATGCAGACGTTGGACTGGGGTGCTGGTGACTGCAGGGAGCAGAGAAGCTAACACAGCTGCATCCGGTGGCCCATCTTGCCTCTTCACATCGCATGTGCTCAGAAAAAGGCTATGGGGGACGTGGAGTGTCCCGAACTGGGATTCCCACGTAGCTCCTTGTGGTCCCCTGGGCATCTCCGAGTGTGGCTGGGTCATTTCCCAACACCATTGGGCCCCACCAACACCTCTTTCTCAACCCTTGCATTGATCTGCTGACCACTTAGCTGAAACTTGTGTGCGATCCTCAAGCCTTGAGCAGCACTTAGGAGCCCTCCTGCCACCAGAAAAAAAAAATGGTACTTTGGACGTGCAGGATAAGGGATTTTTCATGAGAGGCTCATTGCAACATTGGTCCAGGATTACTCAGTCTTTAGTCCAGGATTACTCAGTCAGGATTCTAAAGGTCTGCCCAAAACCGCTTCTGTTTGGGGCATCTGTTGGCATCTGTGGGCACCTTATCCAAGGTTCAGAAAGACCTTTCTCTAGGTGTAGATGGGTGAGGACTTGAGGGTGTGTTTCAAGCAATGGAGACATTTGGTTGTGCTCTTGGGGGACCCACTTTGCTTGTGGCCTGCCAGGCAATGTAGGCTGTAGCAGGTGATGCTGGGAAAGAAATAAGGCAGCTCTTAGTTTGTCCCTAGGAATTTTTGGTTCCATGTAAGAGGCAGCATTTGGAGAGGAAGATTGGGGCCCAAACCTTGTGTGAGGAGACACACCCCTTCTTGGCGAAGCTTTTCCTGCAGAGGGCCACCAAGTGCCCAGTCCTTTCTCTTTCCTCTCTGCTCCCCCCTTTTCACTATCTACTATTCATGGCTTGTTCTTTGACCCACCATGACTTGTTTTCTTTGATTCCACATCACCGTAGCAGACAAAAAAGAGAGTGACGAGGCCAAATTGGGAGTGTGAAAACCCATTAGCTGGCTGGGGTGGGGCCAGATTGTGAAGCTACTCCCAGAGCACTGGTGTCCTTGTGCATATGATTTCAGATGTGCTGGGCCATGTGAGAGTGTCATGGGCTCTGAGAATGGAAAGGGTAGCAGTCACTCTGGTCCTTTCTCCTCTCCTCTCCCACCCCAGCCTCAGGGCATCAAGATTTGGTTCATCATTCCCCAGGAGATAGAAAAGGGCCTTTCTTTGCCAAGTCATGTTGGACATGCCCAGAGATCCTGGTCTGAGACCTGATCCCATATCCTTACTGCCTTGGTCTCCCACACTCACAGGGGCTGGACTCACCATTTGTACCTTCCAGCTAACATGTGCCATGGCCTGTATCTGCAGCAACAACAACCCCCCCCATTGCAATTCCTGATTCCACCCCCTTATCCTTACAGGGTCCACACCGCATCCCACCACAATCTGAGCTGCGCCAGGTTCCAGGCTGATAATTTATGACCCTTCTATAGCAACATCCATCAACTTGTACTGCCTTTAGTCCCCGAGTCTTTGCCCACTTTGCAGAAAATCACTGCCAATTGCTACTGATCGTGCCCGCTGGTTTGCCTGTGGGGCTGTCAGAGAGGCTGGGTGGGACAGGCCATTTCTCTCCATCTTACTCTGTTAGGGTGTGTATCTCCTTAAAACAACAGGAGGCTGTTTTTTACCCAGCTGTTCCTGCCCCTCTGGACTCACCTTATCCTGGCTTCTGTGCCTTTAACCTGTCTCCTTATCTGTATCTGCATGACCGAGGGTGGGTACCCTGCTGCATCCAGGGTATGCAGATGCCATTGGTAATGGCAAGTTTCAGGTCATACAAAAAGTCTCTCTCCTGGGGCTGGAGTGATAGCACAACAGGAAGGGTGTTTGCCTTCTTGCTTGGGTTCAATTCCGAGCATCCCTCAAGCCTGCCAGGAGTAATTTCTGAGATCAGAGTCAGGAGTAACCTCTTAGCACCTCCAGGTATGATTCAAAACAAAACAAACAAAAGGTCCTTACTCAGGTCAGAAGAAGAAGGGGTGCAGGGTACAGGTGCAGCAGCAGGGATTGCATACTTTCCTTCTGTGTCAACCCCACTTCCCTGGAGGGTTGGATCATCGAAAACTTCCACACATGAGAGTCCAATGCATCATGGGTATCAACAATCCTTCTAACTAGAAGTCTTGGGGGGCATTAGCTCCCCCTCAGGAATGAAAGAGGAGGGAGCTTGGTAAGAGTCACAGGCATGGCTTGGAAGTGGTTCTGGCTCCTGTGTTGGGGGATTGTGAGTTGTGTCCGGCTCCTTGTCCACTCAGCAAGGATGGGTAGGCACAGGGGCATTTTTTTTCTGCTGGGGTGTAGGTGAGCTGCCCCTCCTTGAGGACTGACTTCAGTAGGGGGGGCAGAAGGCACTTGTTCCTACAAGCAGATGTGCTGCTAGCTCTGTATTCCATGATGCAATTTTAGTGTTTACTTTTTTTGGGGGGGTGCTCATACCTGGTGGTACTCAGGACTCTGCACTCAAAAATCACTCCTGGAAGGCTTGGGAAACCCTATGGAATGTCGTGAATTGAACCCAGGTCAGCCATATGCAAGGCAAACACCCTCACTGCTATGCTATCGCTCTGATCCTCTAGTTTTAGTTTTGCTGCCCCTTTGGTTTTGTGGCCCTCTAAAGATGCTCAATCAACCTAGTGGCATGTGGAGGAGATGCCTAGCTTGGAAGAGTACAGGGGAAAATCTTGAGTCTTCAGAGTCCTTAAACTTTCCCCATATGGGGGTCTTGTCACTGAATGCAGGGGTCACAAAAGAAAAACTGGCCACTTTGAAAAAAAAAGGCTTCAAATGTGTAGTGGCCAAATTTAAAATCAGTCGTGTTTGGAAACTGAGGTGCTTCTGGTCAAGCTCACCTTTATGGCACTTCTTGGACAAGCAAACAAGCATGGGTCTGGAGGGATTGTACAGTAGGGAGGGTGTTTGCTTCGCATGTAGCTGATCTAGATCCAGGTTCAATCTCTAGCATCTCATAGAGTCCCCCAAGCCTGCCAGAAGTAATTTCTGAGCAGAGCCAGGAGTGCCTCTGAGTGCCACCAGATGTGGCACCCAGACAAGCAAAACACAAACCAAAGACAATATAACCAAAAAAGAAAAACAATACAAAACCACAGAAGGGTCATGAGTGGGGAAAAAATTGAAAAAGCCCTACCTTTGGGCTTAATCACATAGAATAAACCCATAAAATGCATCCATTTTCAGCATACGTAGTAGATGCTCACATGCATTGGAATGCATACACACATGCAAGCAGGCAGACACACGCCACATACATTAAACACACATGCACATGCACACTCTCCAAATGGTGCTGAAAACTCTCCCCTCTTTCAGCCACACACATAGACCTGCTCTTTTATACTCCTTCCACCCTCAGCTTCCCCAATCATCACTTTAATTTCAGTTGGGAACAGAGGGGCAGGCAGCCTTGACCCACTGTCTGAAATGGAGGTGAGTTTGCAAAGTACATGGGGTCCTCTGGGGGTATTCACACATACACACACACACACACACACACACACACACACACACACACACACAAACAAACACACACATCACGAGGATCAGAGAGCAAAGAGAGTGGGGAGGAGAAAGAGAGAGACAGAGACAGAGAAAAGAAATACTCCTGGAGGGGCTCATATGAGGGGCTGGAGATCAGATGTAACCATATGGAGGAGATCATATGGTGGGTGAGTGCTGGGGTCAAACCCAGGTAGTGCAAGGCAAGTGCCTTTTCTGCTGTCTGATCACATGTTTTCTGCCATTTTTATTGATGTGCTTGCAGGCGAGTCTTTTCCTCCTTCCTTGAATGTGGCCACGTTTGGGGGCTTGAAGGGAGGGTGTCTGAAATCACATCTGGCCCCCAGGCCAAGATAAAACACACAGGGCATCAAATTCTTGGTCAGCAGAGAGTTCCATTTCCTGCCCAGTGCAGAGAGGAAGCAAGTAGCAATGTCATAGATCTCAGCCTTGATAGTGACTATGGAAACTCCTCCTCCCCCTTTCTGGCCTCCTCCACTCTCCTCCTGGCTCTTTGCTGTCCACTGAGACCCAATGAGGGTGGTATGTGACAATGCCCAGCAAACCTCAAGGTTCTTTCCTATGCATGCCACGCTTGGGCTTAAGCAACTAATAAGCACGTGTTGAATGAGTGAAGAAACAGAGCTTGGCCGAGCTATGCTATTAATTCGGATGACATATTGCAATCACAGCCAAGCCTTTCATCGACCGGTGACAATTTTGTTGAGTAGCGGTCAAAATAAAACTGCAGAAACCACACATTTCCTCACCAAGTGATCTACAGCTTCCTGAATAGTTTCCTTGGTTGCTTTTGTTTCTGTCTCATCCTCACGATTGTGTTGTAACCTACTTGCATCCCACCATGGGGATGGGGATTGGGACGGGGTGGGGAGGGGGCTTTAACCAGCCAAGCCTGTGGTTGACCTGAGCAAATAGTTGGCAGATTGAATCGTGTTTGGGTTGTATTCCTGCAGAGAAGTATGGGTGCTTTGAGTGTGGGAGCAGTTGGAAGGTTAGGGAGAGATGCTGTTCTTTTTTTTGTGGGGGAGTGTCCCTATGCCAGAGAAGTGGAGAGTGTCATAGATGCTTCATAGTTTATGCTCAACACAGTTTGTCTGGAATTAAATCAGAGAAAAATACACAAGAAACCTACAGCCAGAGATTTTGTTTGTTTTTGGACCACCCCCAGTGGCACTCAGAGGTTATTCCTGACTCTGCACTCAGAAATTACTCCTGGCAGTTCTCGTGGGATCATATGGGATGTTGGGATCAAACCAGGTCAGCCATGTGCAAGACAAGCAACCTTCCCACTGTGTTTTTGCTTCAGCTCTATAGAAATTTTAAACTACACATTTCTTCTGATCCTGGTGATCCCGTTGGCATTTCTTTAAGAAGCTGGGCTTCACCCCCTCATTCTTGTTCAGATTAAGAGACAGACAGACAGACAGACAGCTAGAGACATACAGATACGAAGAGAGAGAGGACTTTGAAAAGAACAAGCCCACCCTTGATCAAAATTCATGAATGCTTCATTCACTCATTTTCCACAGGGGCAGCTGGTTAAGGGAAATTTGCCCCATTTATTTCATTGCACAGAAGGTCTTTTCTGACCATTTTCAAAGACACATGAGATCTAAAAGGTGGGACATCAAAACCCATAGGAAGGGGCTGGAACAATAGTACAGCAGGGAGGGCATCTGCCTTGCACGTGGCCGACCCAGGCTCAATCCCTAGCATCCAGCCCTGTTGCTAGTCATCCAAGCCTGCCAGGAGTGATCCTTGAGCACAAAGTCAGGAATAACCTCTGAGCACTACTGGGGTTGACCCTCCAACACCCCCCAAACAAAACAAAAAGACAACAAAAACTTATAGGAAGAGAAGGACCAATGTCCTGACACAACAGAATGAATCTGTGAACTGCTTCACAGAATGTGACCTAT
Source organism: Crocidura indochinensis (assembly GCA_004027635.1). NCBI lineage: Eukaryota > Metazoa > Chordata > Mammalia > Eulipotyphla > Soricidae > Crocidura > Crocidura indochinensis. The sequence continues at coordinate 5,088 of PVKC010033902.1, read as the reverse complement.
CAGGGTAGTGAGACATGGGGAGTGAGGTGGGAATGATGAGGCACAGGTGGGTGACACTAAGGGAAGCACCCAAGGACAGAGAGGAGAAGTTGTTGGAATGTTGTGTGCATAAAACTCTATCAATGACCCAAAGAATCTCAACTTTCCCAGGAAAAGGGTGGCTGGATAGATCGGCTCTTGCCTGTCACTCTGGCCAAGCTCTGAATAGAGGGGAAATAATCTGCAGGGCCCTGTCTGACACTGGCCATGATCTGGCCATAGCAGGACTTGTGGCTGCATGCAACATCCCATTCCTATGCTCGGGGACCATTTACAGAGTGTGTAAGAAGAGCCTCACTCCAGCAGAGAGAAGGGCCTAAATAAGGTGATGATGGAGAGAGACAAACCATTTCAGCCTCAGCACCTCCTGTGATCCTGAGAATGCTCCTCTGCTATTAAAAGGACAGATTGATGGCTGGGGTGTGTGTGTGTCGGGAGGCACCAAGCTAGTTCTAGGACCCCAGAGCTCTCTAAACAGTGACAGGAAACAGGCCAAAAGCACATTTAACAGGAAAAGAAAAACTCAGAGGTCTGGCTGGTTGGATTCAAGGAAGCAAATCCATAATCTTTCTCTTTCGACACTTGGGGGAAATTAAAAGAGGAAGTGAAGCCCAGGGAGCCATTAGTGAGGAGGGGACCTCTGGGTGCAGGAAGTTCTACTACTGCCTGTCACAAGCTTCTTAGCCAGAGGTCACTGTCACTGCATCTCTTGGTGGCCTGGCTAATCTGGCGGCCTCAGGTCCTCCTTCCCTAACCCTCACCTTTCCAGCCTGTGCCTCTGAAAGCCTTGCCTGTGAACAGGTTCTGAGCACAGTGACCAGGAAATGCACCTACAAATGACCTTGGAGATAGGAAGGCCAGTGACAAGACGTTAATGACAAGAAGTGGCATCAATGCAATTTTAGGTGAACAGCAACTTCAGTGGAGGGAAGTGGAGCTGAAATTAAAGTGGGGTGGGATTGGTAAAAAAGTTTGAGAAGTGACCATTTCTCCTTGTGGACAATCACCCATATCTGATACCCCAGTGGGTGATAGGATAGGTTGCTTTGGTGGAATCTGGACCTGTGTGTTACTGAATGACTCTTGGCCATTTATCTGATAATTTAAAATAATTATATTTTTTAAGCCAGTGATCAGGACTTACTTACTCTTAGCTTTGTACTTAGGGATCATTACTAGTGGACTTGGAGGACCATGTAGGATGCCAGGGATTGAATTCTAGTCTTTTACATGCAAGACAAGTGCCCTACCCCCTGTACTATAGCTCTGGACCTCCAAATTAGTCTGGGGGATCCTCACCAGGGATGCTCAAAGGATCAGGGGTTCCAGTGATTTCTTGACCAACTGGTCCAAGGGCTCACTCAATGCAAGGACCCAAGGATATGGGTTACTTGTTCTGGGAGTACATGTGGGGGCCTCATGTCATTTTGTTTTAGGGGACCATGTAATGCTGGGATCTAATGGATGCGAGCCACATTCAAGGCTAATGTCTCAACCTTTCGATTATTGATCACTCAGAATCTAGGGATATAGGAAGCCAATTGCTAGAGAAAAGATGGGTGCAGGGACCAGTAGAGGACGTACCTCTACAGCAGGGGTTCTCAAACTTTTTAAACAGGGGCCCAGTTCACTGTCCCTCAGATCATTGGAGGGCCAGACTTTAGTAAAAACAAAAATTACGAACAAATTCCTATGCACACTGCATGCATCTTATTTTGATGTGAAGAAACAAAACGGGAACAAATACAATATGTGGCCCACGGGCCGTAGTTTGAGGACCACTGCTCTACAGGCTCACTTCTTTCTGACTGGAAATCCTGGGAAATCTGCAAAGTGGGCATAGATTTAGGAATATCTAAGAGCTGATCCCCTCATTAAGGGCCTTAACTGTTCAATCTCTAACCAAAACCAACCCCCCCAGCACCCTGAAATTTTCTCTCTCTCCTGCTGTCACCTCCTTACCCTGAATCCACCTTGTTAACAAGTCACTAACAGATTCATTGGGATTTTATCTCCTTTTTATTTCCCTTCCTCGCCCCATTTGTGGGAGGGGAGTTAATAAACTTCACCATAGGGTAAAAGAATGGCAGCCTAGAGGGGAAGGAGGAAAGAGAATCATGGAGCTAATGAATTAATTGGGATTTGATGGCATTGGAGTCTGTAATGAACTTGCCATCACTCAGGAATATGCTTTTAAGCTAATTGAGTCCTCTTCATCTTCCTCTTACTCTACTCGAGGCAGAGTAATTTGGAGCTTGTATGAAACAACGAGGATTATTGTGGGAACAAAACAGCATAATGAACCATTTCCTTTTTTCTTTCTTTTTTTTTTTTTTAGCCCATTGAAGGTTGTGTTTGCTGTCTTTCCATTACTAAAATGCAAGTTTTTCTTTGATTTGATCTACTTTATATTCATCTCCTTCCTGTCCACCTGCATCCCAGTCAAGAATAGCCAATGCTCATTTTTCATGTCAACAAATATTTTTAGTGGTTTTGTGGTATTCTCTTATATGATATATTATCATTTATTTAACCTGACTCTTCTTATTAAGACCCAGGGATCATTTTTTATTTTTCACTGACTCTGACAGAAGCTCCTTATAAGTAAATCTTGTGTACTTCCTTTTTGTTTGTGAGGGAAAAGTCTCACAAGGAAACACTAGGTCAAAATGGAGGCCATATATATTTTATGGGAGAGGACTAAGCATTCAAGTTAGAGCATTCAACATCAGAAATATTGTGCCTGAAGTGGGGTAGAGTTCTTAATTCCTTGAACCCTCACTTGGTGGCAATTTCCCAGCACAAACTGGCCTAAGAAATAGCAGCCTTCCATAGAGCAGGTCTAAGTGGATGGTATTATCATTATTCAATGCCTTGGCCAGTATTCAATTCCAACTCCTTTTAAATCCAAGACTGTAGATTTCTAAAGGTCAATCTGTTGTTTTCCTCTGCCACTGGTTTGTCTGACCTTATTTACAGATTCAGCATTGTTGGAATAACTGGTTTTCATTCTATTCAGGATAATTCTTTTTTTGTTCTTGTCAATCAAGGACTGAAAATACCTCTGGATTGGTTCCTTACTTTACCTGCTCTCCATTCTAGTGGGTGGTCTTTCTGTTCTCAATAAAAACTAGGGGTCCCAGGAAGAAGCAGCTTGAAGTTTTGGTTTTCCACAACTGGGCTATGCTGCCTGCCTGCCTGAGTGCTGGGAGCTGAAAGCTTGTGGTGGAATTTTCCTGAACTTGTCCCCTGCAACTTTGTGTGGATTATTTCCTGTGTTGGCGTTTGTTGTTAGACTTGCTCTCCCATTTCACAATCTCTTGGGATTGGGGCATGAGGCTTCCACTTCTCACAATCTCCACAGGGAGGTAGGCATGGAGCAGAGGCATGGGAAAATGAAAAGCAGAAAAAACACTTCCCAAAGAATTGGCTTCTCCTCAGACAACATGATGGGTTCTGTAGTATCTTCCCTAATCATGCGTGGTAAAAAAGAAAAAAAGAAACAAAATTTCACATGATTCTTTTAAGACACAATATGCTTTATGGGCTGAAGCATCCTAAAACCATCACTCTCCTGGCAGGCAAGTTGTGTTGGATGTTCTATGATGATTCTGGTATTAGCACAGATCACCAACCTTCTCTCCCTCCTTGCATTCATTGTAAATGGGATTAAAGCTATTTAATGAAATTAGTGGTAGAAGAATGAATAAAAGTGTCCAGGCTGGGTTTGGAGTGATAGTAAAGCAGTATTACATTTGCTTTGCACATAACTGACCTGAGAGCAATCCTTGGCATATGGGAATATGGTCTCCCAAGCCCACCAGGAATAATTCTTGAATGCAGAGGCAGAAATATCCTGAGCACTGCTGTATGTGAAAACAACCCCTTTACCTCTCCAAAATAAAGGTGTCCAGGTAGAGCTAATGTAGGGAAAAGTGTGACCTAGGAATATCACTGTGGAAAACTCTAAATGGAAAGCAAAATAAAAATTATGCAAAAATAAAGAGAAAAGAGTCAGGGATGGAGCAGAGTGAATCAGAGGAAATGAAAACTCCCCCAGGGATCCAGAACAAAACCATTTGGCTTTGCAAAATGAGATTCAGGGCAGTGAGAACACAAGAGGATTGGGGCATAGGAGTTTGGGCAGAGCTGCAAAAGCCAACCCACCTTCTCTTAAAACAACATCTGGAGTCCAGCATTATATCTCAGCTGTGTTCCTTAAACTTCTCCTAGAAATCCAATTGAACCTTGAAGACTCCCCCAGGTGCATCCAGCCCTGCTGGGAGTGCATCTAGAATCACACTCAAAATAGGCAACCAGTTGAAAATTCTTGAAAAAAATCCAAGGCCTCTAGGTACCATTTGATATATTAATTAGGTATAATTTGCTGATGAAGTGGATTAATAGAGAACCTCTGCTCCTGAGCCTTTCTAAGGCTCTTGACAGGATGTGTTGTGTTTTGTGTGTGTGTGTGTGTGTGTGTGTGTGTGTGTGTATGTGTGTGTGTCTGTTTCTTATCCCGTTAACCTCAAAAGGCTTCAAGAAAACACAACAGCTGAATGCTAACAGGGGACGCTCTGGCTCCAAGTACAAATCCCAGGGAATCAAAAAGGAAGGAACCCCAAGACAGGGTAAAAGGGCCAGAGGCAGCTGCAGGGTGAGTGGGAAAGATTTTAGAGCCCTCGACTACAGGCCACATTTTCTAGTCCTTGATTTAGGATGCATTGAATGCCTTAGTAATATTTCTTTCTCTTTGCTCATGGGACTTTTTTTCCCTGAGGTTTTGCCTAAATGAATCTTTGCTTATTTGGTTACAAAGGATTGCCCAAGAAAGGGGAAAAGAAACAAGTCCATGGGCTGAAGAGATAGCATGGCAGGCAGGTACACTTACTTTGCATTTAGACAATTTGGGTTTGATCCCCATCATCACCTATGGTCTCTTGATTCCCTCTAGAAGTGATCTTTAAGTGCAGAGCCAGCGGTCAACCCCAGACACCATTGAGTAGGCCCTAAAAGCAAACAAACCAATACCTCCAAAAAAAAAAAAAG
>PVKC010033901.1:0-13850 GCA_004027635.1 Crocidura indochinensis | reverse complement strand
GCAGGCTTGGGGAACCATATGAAATGCTGGGTATCACACCTGGGTTAGCCGCATACAAGACAAATGCCCTACTCACTGCGCCATTACTCTGGCCCCTCCATTTTCAATTGCATTGTATGGAGCCAATCCAGTTCTATTCCATTTGGTTTACCAATTCCTGCCAACAGTGATTCATGATTGCAGAGGCAAGAGTAAACCCTGAGCACCACCTAGTGTGGCCTCCAAACAAAACAAAAGAAATATTTGTGGGTAGTTTTTAGGTAATACCTATTGGTGCTCCGGGGGGCTACTCCTGGCCCTGTGCTCAGGGGGTCTCTCCAGGCAGTGCTTAGGAGCCATTTGTAACATTGGGGTTGACCTGGATCAAATGCAGATATGAAAAGCCCCATTCACCCCCTGTGCTATCCCCACTGTTCTGCACTTTCCATTTGGAGTCTTAGTGTTACTCTCCCATATCTTAGGCAATCTTTGCATGCCAGTGTACATGCCAGAGTAAAGCTCTATTCTCTGGCTCGTGCTTGCTCACCTCTGACCTGGATGGTTCTGTGGAGTGCTCTGATAGAAAGTTTATTGGGGAACCTCCTTGGAAAACCCACCCTTTTGCCTGGAGGCCTGGATACCCATGTCCTGGAGCTAAGTGGAAGATGAAGACATACACTGTGTTTAGAGGGACTCTTAGATGCAGGCCCTGATTCCAACACTGTACCATGTCCTCAGGTCAGCATGGCATCTCCACAGGGCATAGGCATCAGCCTCTGGCCTTCTGCTAGACTGACAGGAGAAGACTCACCTACTTTTGTTTTTTGTTGAAGGCCAGACCTGGCAGGGTTCAGAGCTTAGTCTTGGCTCTGTGCTTTCTATTACTCTTGGAGGGACTCAGGGGAGCCTGGTGGTGGGGGTGGGTTTCAAGGTATCAAATGTAGTCCAGCTGCATGCAATGCTAATGCCCTGCCCTATGTGATGTCTCTCCAGCCCTTCTCCTTGCTTTCTAAATAGCTTTGGAATCAGTTCCTGGCACTGCACTCGGCCAGTGTGTCTTATGTCACAAGTCTCCTCACTGCCCCTTTCTTCCAGCTTCAGGCTGCTTCAGATAGTTGCACAAGCTGTCTCAGTTCTGAAGGCACCTTTCTTGTCCTGCATACAGGAGGGAATTGAGTGTTTCTGGTGATAAGGATGTCTGGTTGATGCCAGCACAAGACCCCAAAAGAGAAGACTCACACACAGACTGGTACAGCTGAGGGACAGCAGCAGGCTTATTACAATTCCTAGGCCTTTATGTTTGCTTATTTGGGCCACACCTGACAAGAGTCAGGGGTTACTTCTGACTCTTTTCTGAGGAATTATTCCTGGTGGTGCTCAGGAGATCATATGGGATGCTGGGGATCAAACCTGGGTCGGTCATGTGCAAGGCAAGTTCCTTGCCTGCTCTACTATTGCTTTAGCCAGCTTCCTAGGCCTCGTGTACATTCGGTACAACCAAACAGAAGCTTACTGTACCCCCATACCAAATTGAACACCAGCTTTTTTGGGACCACTAAAGGGTTTGAATCACCTGAGTTCTATCCCCCAATTGGCTCACCAACTATCACTGGTCTGCTGCATCCTAGCTTTGAAAATTTTGTTGTAGCCTTTCATTTCACTCTTCCTATTCTCTGAAGCTGTTTTCTCTAAGAACATTGACTTGCTTGGCATATCAGAGACCTGATCTCCAGTACTGTTGGCTACCTAAGCACTGGTGCAGCAAATCCTGAGCACAGCCTAGAATGGCCCTGGAATGCCGTCAAATGGCTCAAAAAAAAATTAAAAAAACAAACCAAAGCAAATCAGATTTTTACTGTTAGATTTTGGGAAATGGCAGGGTGAAAATAAAGTGAAATTATGGACCTGGAGAGATAGCATGGAGGTAAGACATTTGCCTTTCATGCAGAAGGTCATCGGTTCGAATCCCGGCATCCCATGTGGTCCCCCGTGCTTGCCAGGAGCAATTTCTGAGAGCATGGAGCCAGGAATAACCCCTGAGCACTGCTGGGTGTGACCCAAAAACCAAAAAAAAAAAAAAAAAAAGAAAGTGAAATTAAATATTTGTGATCTGAAAGTCTAGAGTAAGTCATTTTCTTTCCTGTATCAAAGTCCCTGTGTTGGTGAAAAGGAACTGGTGTGTCTGGACAAGACTCTTCATTTCAAACATTTGGTGTTAAAGAAATCACCACGGGAAACATGCATTTAATACGCATTCATTGCAGTGATGTCTAAAATTCAAAAAATTGTCTAAGAGGAGATTGTTTAGTTAGTATATATATATTAGTCTTCATTAAAAATAATACTGGAGGGGCAGAAGAGATAGCACAACAGTAGGCCATTTATCTTGTATGAGGCTGACCTGGGAGGGACCTGGTTCAATTCCTGGCCTCCCAAGCCTGCCTGAGCCTGCCAGGAGCAATTTCTGACTGTAGAGCCATGAGTGACCTCTGAGTGCCACTGGGTGTGGCCCAAAAACCAATCAATCAATCAATCAGTCAAGTTAAAAAAATAATACCAGAGAGATAGCATGGAGGTAGGGCATTTGCCTTGCATGCAGAAGGATGATTGTTCAAATCCAGACATCCCATATGGTCCCCGAGCCTGCCGATAGCAATTTCTGCCAAGAGTAATTTCTGAGTAATCCCTGAGTGCTACCGGGTGTGACCCAAAACAAAGCAAAACAAAATAATAGTACTGGTAATACACATTTATTGACATGGATGTAAATATGTTTTATATAGTTTTTAAATGATAGATTGGAGGTCCAATTTAAATGATAAATTGATTTCATGTAGTTAAACTGTTTAAAAACTAGCCAGAGTGATAGTAGCCAGTGGTTAAGGTTGCTTGCCTTGCTGACTTGAGTTTGTTCCCCCAAACCTGCCAGGAGTAATCCCTGCCAGGAGCCATGAGTAAGCCCTGAGCTCTACCAGTGTGACCCAAAAACCAAAACCAAACCAGAAATATATATGTGTATATACATACATATATATGCATAGATATGTAAAAATATGCCTAAAAAAATGAAGAATATATGAGTGTTGAGCTAAGCATTTTAGATGATTATAATTTCCTTATCTCTGTTTTGTGCTTTTCCTACACTGTATTCTTCTAAATATTAACAAAATAAAAAGCTACTTATCAATTTTAGTTTGTACTTTAATAGACAGAACTTTGCACCTAGAGAGGTCAGGCCCTCTGGATCCAAAGCACAGGCCTTATCAACACCTGATGGCATCCCCGACACAGACCTTAACAACAACTGCCCCTAGCGCCCTATTCTGCTGTGCCTTGGGGACTTTACCTGACAGTTCCAAGGTTTCTGTCTAGAAAGACCCCTTAGATGTGTTTATTTTGCAACTCAGTGTTTGGAAAAAGCTTTCTTTGCCCTGTGGGTCGGCTTCTTTCTGATGAGTTTGCCTGTTATCTCACTGTCTGGGTTCCTCCCTTCTGGGATTTGAAAACCCAGAACCCACAGGGAAAGATCAGTGATCTCTGGAGCCCTGCCTCTGTGCCCTTCAGCCCTTGGACTGTGTTGGTATTTCATTTATTTATTGGGGGGCGGGAAGAGCATATCCAGCCATGCTCAGAGCTTTCTTTTGGCTCTGAGCTCCAGGATTACTCCTGGAAGGTTTGGAGGGACCTGGCAGTGTCAAGGATGGGCTATTGCCTCAGTCCTTTTCTGTTATTTTATTCTAGTTTTGAAGATATCCCATGCTCTGTCCCCATATCTCATACACACATCTTCCTCTTCCTTCTCTTTCTCTGTTCATATTATGATGGAGAATGGGATCTATAAACATAACTCAAATAAACAGCCCAAGCTCTTATCTTGGTTGGCTTGTACCCCCATGTTGCGTCACTGTGTGCTTGGGACATTCCATGGAATCAGAGTCCGAATCACTGTCCCTTTGCTATTGCGACACTTGGCAGGTGTCTCACACAAATACCTCTGGGTGAGGTGCTTCTTGAACATGGTGGGTCATGGGCAGGGAGAGGTGGTCAATGAGTTGGGGTTACACATGAGGAGCTCAGGGCACATGCTTTTCATGTTTCCAACCCTGAATTCCATCTCTAAACCTCCTGGCATCCCAGAACTCCAAACAAAGGTTCCTTTACATCACTGCCCATGGTCACTTTAACAGTCTCTGCTCCGTCATTGTGATATGTGGTTTTTGTTGTTTTGGGGGGATGTTTCAAATGCTCCCATCCCTCCCCAAGACCTGACTCTACGGTGTGAAGTTGGAAACTGGCCAACTAGCAGTAATTAAGCCCATTTCAGGAAGTGGAATGGCTCTAGCCAGAAAACTGTGATTCTGTTTGAACAAAGGTTGCCTCTTGTCTGGCTCAGCACATAGAACTGCAACTCTCAGTGGGCACCCCCAAAACATACTACTGGACCCCCCAAATCTTTCTGTTTGTTTTTTTTGTTTGTTTGTTTTTGGGTCACACCCGGCAGTGCTCCAGGGTTACTCCTGGCTCCATGCTCAGAAATTGCTCCTGGTAGGCACGGAGGACCATATGGGGCACCGGGATTCGAACGGATGACCTTTTGCATGAAAGGCAAACGCCTTACCTCCATGCTATCTCCCGCCCCCCCCAAACCTTTCTGACATCAACCCCTGCTGTCCCCCAGGCCTTGGGAAGCTGTGATGTAGAGAGTTCTACTACTGGTTCACATGGCAGCAATAAAAGGGGGTAGCAGGGGACCAGAGATATAGCATGAAGGTACAGTGTTTGCCTTGCATGCAGAAGGATGGTGGTTCAACTCCCATATGGCATCCCATATGGTCCCCCATGCCTGCCAGGAGTGATTTCTGAGCCTAGAACCAGGAGTGACCCCTGAGTGCTGCTGGGTATGACCCCAAAACCAAAAACCAGGTGGGGGGTATTGCGGGTTGGGAGAAAGCCTCGTTTCAGAAGCTGGCTTCTTTCCATTTATTTTGGAGAAACTCCTTCGCTTCTGCAAGCAAAAGCATAAGATGTAGTTTTTGAGATGTGCTCACCACGAATCCTCTTTTATATTTTCTCTGAAGTTCATCGATCTTTGGACCTTCAAAGTTGAAAGTTTTTCTCAGGTGGACCTGGGAGAGGCCTTTGGTGCTACAGCACGTGTTTAGCCTACAGGAGACTCTGAGTTTGATCCCCAGCACACTGCATATATCTCCCCCTCCTCACCCAGCATAACCAGATGTAGCTCTCCTATTCCAAGCACTGAACTGTTAGATCTAAAACTCCAGGACTGGACTTTTCCATGGATTTGGAAAATACAATTTACTCTCTATTTTATTTATTTATTTATTTATTTATTTATTTATTTATTTGGTTTTTGGCCGCACCTGGCAGTGCTCATGGATCTACACTCAGAAATTACTGCTGGCAAGTTTAGGGAGGCATATGGGATGCCATGGATTGAACCCAGGTCAGCTGCAGGCAAGGTCGACACCTTACTGCTGCCCTCATACTGGCTTCTCACTCTACTTTTGCTCCCAGTATTGCTACTGAGAAAGCTGCTGCTGTTCTGTTAGTGATCTTGGTTGCCTCTCAGGTCTCTGGTGCTCAGTGGGATAGTCTCTTTTTCCCTGGTGAAGAGAAGCCAGGATCATGGCTTTGCATATGAGTCCTTTCCGTTCTGACTGTGTGACGGACACTTTCTATCTACAAATGTCCTGCCTCCTTTCCCCAGAACATTTCAGGAGTGACAAACTCCCTTAATTTTGTCTCTTGTTGCAAAGTCTTCTGAGTCACAATCATCACTCCTAGGACTGATTCTCTTGAATGTGGGGTTTCTCCACCTTTTTTCCAGTCATGGTCCCTTGCCCTCTTTTCCCTTTCCTGTGGCCTCTCCTGATTTACTGATTGTCCCCCTAGTCTGAATGCTGGGGTTCCTACAATGATGTAGTTTTCTCTTATGATTCCTTGCACTCTCCTTGGGACCAAAAAGGGCCCAGAGAGCCCCTGCTGGAGAAATGCTACTTTAGCCTCCTAAATCTTCTCTTCTCTCTACAAAGCTGCTGCATTTTTGTCCCCCTAGTCATTTTCTCCTTTTCCTTCTAGTCTCTATTTTCAGGAGGTGACATTTTTTGCTGAGATGTGCAGTGATTCTTGGTTGCTGCTTTACTACATATGTTTATGAGCGAATGTCTTTGGGGAACTGATCTCGCCCTCTAAAGTAAAACAGTGTGGCATCAGCATATGAAGAGACAAAATGGAACAGAATGGGGAGTCCAGAAATAGGCCCAAGAACATATGGGAGCCTAATCTATGAGAAACATAAGGTCTGGCAGAACTGAGAAGGCGTTTTGGAAGCACCTGGTGAACACATTGAGCTCTCAGCTTGAGTTCTCCAGGAAAAACTGTGGCTCTTCTCCATGGGGGAGGAAGAGTTTTTCAAAACAACAGTGTCTGCTAAACCTGTCAGAGGAATACGAGAAGAAAATCACCTACTGGGACCAGAGTGATAGTATAGCTAGTAGGGCGTTTGCCTTGCATGCAACTCACCTGGGTTTGGTCCTTGGCATCCCACATGATCCCTTCTGAGTACCACCAGGAGTGATTCCTGAATGCAGAGCCAAGAGTAATCTCTGAGTACTCCCAAAACAAAACTAAATAAAAATTATCATTCTGCAACTCTTCTAATGAACGAATAAATGTAAGCAAAGATCCAGAGTTCATGCTGAGTTAATCAAGTTGCCAAGAAATTGTACGTACCAAGAAATCATAAGTCTGCTACTTGCAGAACTTGCTGATTACATATGTATTTTTTGGGGGGGTCACACCCAGTGATGCTCAGGGGTTACTCCTGGCTATGCGCTCAGAAGTCACTCCTGGCTTGGGGGACCATATGGGAAACCGGGGGATCAAACCGCGGTCCGTCCTAGGCTAGCACAGGCAAGGCAGGCACCTTACCTCCAGTGCTACCGCCCGGCCCCCACATATGTATTTTAATTAAAAAAATTTTTTTTTGTTTTTGGGCCACACTCAGCAGCACTCAGGGTTTAAGCCTGACTCTGCACTCAAAAATTAATCCTGGCAGGCTCCGGGGACCATATAGAATGCTGGGGGATCAAACCCCAGTCAGCCACATGCAAAGCAAATGCCCTTCCTGATGTGCTACTACTTGGGCCCCTAATTTAGCTTTTCTTAATAATAGTCATCTGCAATAGTGCTGGAGTTCAATAGCATTGAATCTTGGCCCTAGGAGTTCTCTTGGCCTGAGTACTTCTAAGCTTGGGTTCAGCAGGACTCAAGGCCCTGGTGGTTTACCATGAATGTTCACCAAGGCTACATTGGGTGGAAGAGATGAATGGCACTGGGGAAGGCATGTGGTGTTAGGAATAAGACTCAGGTCTCACATATGTTACACAAGAGCTCTACTAATTCAACTACATCCCTGTCTCCTCCTTGTTGACTTGAACATGTAGGTCGCCCATGTTTACAGTCAAGTAATCTGGGGCCAGGGATGTGGCTTTGCCTTGTATGCAGGTGACCTGGATTCAACTTATAGCAACACACACACACACACACACACACACACACACACACACACACACACACCACTCAGTGCATTTTCAAATAAACAATGTAGAAACTTTAGGGACCACCTTGCCAAGAGATAAAATTTAGGGTCCCTTCCTCAGTTGTGAGACAACCGGCTTCCATGTGTTCCCTGATGTTATATAGGGTGGAATCCCTGCCTGGTCTGCCAAAAACTCCTGCCAGAAATACTGAGTGTACCCTGGGTAGAACTCTGCTTTTCTGGTTTTCAGAAAACACAGAAGATACAGAAACAAAGGTAATGATAGACAAAGAAATAACCTAATTCAGAATATGGGACATCTTATTTATTTTATTTTGTTGTTGGTTTTAAACTACACCTAGAAGTGCTCAGGACTTACTCCTGATGGGGATCGAAGAACCATGTGCAGTACCAGGGATAGAACCTGGATCAGTCTTGTACAAGTTAAGCACCCTACTCATTGCATTATTGTTTTGGTCACAGAATATGGGACTTTTTATAAGACAAATGGCTGGGTCTTTCCAAAAAGTCACTCTGTCATTAAAAAAAATAAAAAGCAAGAATATGTTTGCTTCTTTTTTTAGAAGAGATGAAAGAATATTTGAAAGCCAACTAACTGTAAAATTTAAGCCTTGATCTGGTCTTGGCTGGGACGAAAATGAAGTGACTATGAAAAGCTTTTAAAAGAACCAATTAGGGCCAGAATGATAGTATAGTAGCTGGGACATTTGCCTTGCACATGAGTTTCATCCCTGGCACCCTAAATGACCCCCTGAGTCTGCCAGAAGTGATCTCTGAATGCAGAGTAAGCCCTGAGCACAGCTAGGTATGGTCCAAAATAAAAGAAAGGAAAAGGAAAGAGAGCAATAAAGAAAGAATAAAGAAAGAGAAATAAAGAAAAAGACAGCAAGGAAGAAAAAAGAAAGAAAGAAAGGAATAAAAAGGAAGGAAAAAATGAAGAACTGAAAAAGTTGCCATAGATGTGTGTGTGTGTGTGTGTGTGTGTGTGTGTGTATTTGAGCCCAGAGCCCCAAACATGCAAGGAAAGTCCTGTGTTGCTGAGCTACATATCTGATCTAAGTGGGGAATTTGGGCATGGACTGCTCATGTTCACTGATACTATTGAATTGTTAGGTCCTAAGTGCAAATAAGAGTCTTTTAATTTTATTAGAGTGGTCTCAGTTTATCTATCTATTTATTTATTTATTTGTTTGTTTTTTGGTCACACTCAGCAGGGGTCACACTCCTGGCTCTGCACTCAGAAATTTCTTCTGGCATATGGTATGCTGGGATTGAAACCACCGTCTGTCCTGGATCTGCTGTGTGCAAAGCAAAAGTCTTACCGCTGTGTTATCTCTCCTGCCCCTATTTTTTGTATGTTTTATTGTTTTTGTTTCTGGGTCACACTTGGCAGTGCTTAGTGGTTACTCCCCACTTTGTACTCAGAAATCACTCCTGGCAGGCTTGAGGGACCATAGAGGATGCCAGGAATCAAACCTGGGTCTGCCACTTGCAAGGCAAACACCCTACCCTCGGGGCTATCACTCCACCCCACACCGGTCTTATTTTTTTCATTTAATTTAATTTTATTGAAACCACTGTGATTTACAAAGTCCTTCATAATTGGGTCTCAGACATACAATGAATCAGGGCCAATCTCACCACCAATGTCAACCTCCTTCCACCAATGTTCCCAGAGTGTATTACTTACCACCACTATTTGCCACACAGGCTGCCAGTATAACAGGCCCAGTTAAAGTTTAGATTGTTAGTGGGCCAGAGAGATAGTACAGTGGGAGGGAATTTGCCTTACAAGCGACCAAGTCAGGACCAAGGGTAGTTCGCATCCCAACATCCCATATGGTCCCCCATGGCTGCCAGGAGCGATTTCTGAGCAGAGTAACCTCTGAGTGCCGCCAGGTGTGGCCCCAAAACCAAAATAAATAAATAAAGTTTAGATTGTTAGAGTTTGGGTCTCTTGATTCCAATGTTGTTGACTTTGGCTTGGATATTTAGTTCTGTCCCTTAGTAACATTACCAATGCACCTGAGACAACTTGGTCCCTGATCCCCATAATTTAATATTTGTGTTTCTCCTCCTCAACTCAGTTTCTTTCCCTCTCCTTGCTATACTATGGGGCCAAGGGTGTTCAAGACAACTCCATTTTGGTCTTATTTTTTTCAGCACCTACAGGCTGAAATTTATTTATGCGTTCTCTGTGACTTGAACATGGCTAAGCAAGGACCAGAGAAATAGTACAGGTATTAGGTGTTCACTTTGCACGCCCCTTAGCACTGCCAGGTTTGACACAATTCTCCTCACTCCCAAGACAAACAAAACAAAATAACCAAGCACATTCATGTTGAGAGAGAGAGAGAAACAGAGAGAGAGAGAGAAACAGAGAGAGAGAGAGAAACAGAGAGAGACAGAGAGACAGAGAGGTACAATTGCTGAACTTCAAAGTGAGTCTCTAGGGGCCCAGGAGATAGCATGGAGGTAAAGCGTTTGCCTTTCATGCAAAAGGTCATCGGTTCGAATCCCGGTGCCCCATATGGTCCCCCGTGCCTGCCAGGAGCAATTTCTGAGCATGGTGCCAGGAGTAATCCCTGAGCACTGCCGGGTGTGACCCCCAAAAAAACAAACAAACAAAACCAAAGTGAGTCTCTGGTGTTTAAAGCATGATCCTGTTTCACTTTAGTTTTCAATCGTGGAAAGACATGGTTGTGAAAATAGATCTGGAATCTGTGGGCCCTTTTAGGAGGGGCCATCTAAACTCTTCTGATCCTTTTTAGCTCTCTTGTTGGCTTAGTCACAGTGAGGAAAAAGGAGCCAGTGTCCTTTCTGAAGGGTAAATTGTAACAGGCCAACATATGACCAGTGGAAGACAGAGTTTGGAGGAAGGTGTCTCATCATTTACTACAGAAGGTTTTATTTAAATGTTTCCTGGTGCATCACAGCTCTGGCCCCATCTTGCTCTGTCCAAGCCAGAGCCCTCACTGTTTACACTGCAGAGGTGTGGGGAGGCATATGCTTCTCAGCAGCCTCCCAATTGTCACGTTATTACTAGCAATTTTTGGCTTGGGGTCACCTGGTCTTGCTTAGAGGTTGCTCTTGCCATTGCTGGTGCTTAAGGGACCACGAAGGATGCATGCTCAGTCATTAGAGGAGGAACCATCTCTCCGATTCTAGCCACCATATTTTCTGTCTTTATATTGCCCATGCTTCCAGAAGAATCTATTACTACATACTGCTCCTAGGAGTTCACTAGTACATGTCGGGGCTTTATTCCCCTGCTGCCTCCAAATCCATCATCTCAAGTGTGTCCAGTGACAGTTGTTTGACCACCTGGAAGTTTTCCCACTTCCAAATGTCTTTGGTCTCTTCTGTTCTCTTTGTGGGCTTATGCATTTTTAAAAAGTGCACTTAATGCCATGGTATCGGGGTTTCAGAAACAGCATCAGCTAATGCAGCCAATCAATCTGACTTCCTTTCCTAGCTTCAGTCTGATGTATCTTTTCCGTTTCCACACATACTACTTTGAACGCTGTCCGTTCTTTGAAGTCTTTTAATGGGGGATCCTTAAAAGTTTAATATTCACGCTTGATCTATAAAAGTCTAGAGATATCAATACTCCTATCTTTCTAAATAATGCAAAGATTGCAGGATGATTTAACTTTGATCTTTTCTTGCCCGTTTCACATGCTACTTTGGTCTAATATCTTAGTTTCTCACCTCACTGCTTGTTATGACTTCTATGCAGTTCCTATAGCAATATGTATATATATATATATATGTATATATACATGTATATAGAGATAGAGACCCCCCATCATGTGACAAACACAGTTTGAAAGACTAAAAACACAGCAATGAATCTGATAACACAAATGTACATAGAAAAGTCTTATATGTTAGAAAATTAGGTATTTGGCTCAACTGAAGTGTCTACCTGCAAATGTGAGGTCCAGGGTTTGATCTCTCATACCACATGTTTACCCTTGCTACAGCAACACTGGAAATGACTCCCACAACAATAGCACTAAAAATTCTTTGTGTGAGTTAGGTTGAGGTACAGGACATTGAAAATACTTGATCAATTTTTAGTTATCAAAATACAAAAATAAAATACAATTTAATGGGCAGAGAGATCATATAGCAGATACTAACCTGGTATCCCTTGCAAATGGTCAACCCAGGTTCAATCCCTGCCACCCCATCGAGACCCCTGAGCCTACCAAGAGTGAACTCTGAGTGCATCGCCAGGTGTGGCCCCAAAAACAAAACAAAACAAAACCAATTTCATATGATCTAAATATAATTACATAGATATTTATATAAAATGATTAGTGCTTTTCCAATTCTCCTGAGCAGTGATTAATTTCATCTCTCTCTATACATTTGTACTCATTTCCTTTTCAGTTTCTGTTTTCAGAACTTTTACAGCTCCTTTAGTGAGAAGCTGTGAGTGTTCTCTGAATGAGCTTGTTTTTTTTCTTTTAACTGAAACACAATCACCACTCAACCTTATGTTAATTTTAGACATACCACCTACAGTTTTGATATTTTCACTTCTTACTAAAGGGTTACTTTCAATAAGTCTAGATAACATTCATCGTCACAGAGTCATATTTTTCCTTATGAGAACTGATTATATATGTTATAATATATGATGATGAAGATGGTGATGATAAGCAATTTTTTTTTTTTTTTGGTTTTTGGGTCACACCCGGCAGTGCTCAGGGGTTACTCCTGGCTCCATGCTCAGAAATTGCTCCTGGCAGGCACGAGGGACCATATGGGGCACTGGGATTCGAACCAATGACCTTTTGCATGAAAGGCAAACGCCTTACCTCCATGCTATCTCCCGGGCCCCAAATAAACAACTTTCTTCCCTGCCCTCATATCTGCTGCAGTGCTGGGAATCAAACCTAGGGCTTCACATCCATATGGTAAGTGCCCTACTGCTAAGCTTTACCACCAGCCCAGCAACTTCTAAATACATCTTCCAGTGCAGTGTCCAGGTTGCCTGTGATATACTTGGGAATTGCTATTATGTGTTGCAGAAACAGAAATGCCCATTACACCACAAGTGATCCGCTCTCTAATCTCTATATCTTTACGTTCAAGGTATTTTGAATGTTTGTTTTTGATTTCACACCGAAGTGAGATCTGATGGCATTTGTCCTTCTCTGTTTGAATAGGCGAGACAATAGCTCTGAAACAGAATAAAAACTACCCTTCCCAGCCTCCTTTTCAGCGAACTATAACCTTTGACCATGTTGTAACCAATGGGATGTAGAAGTGATACGTGTAATTTCTGGGATATGTTTGAAGGGAGGGAATATAACCATTCCCTTCCCTGTGCAGGCTGAAAGGTGACACGGAGCTGCTGAAATTTGAACAAAATCTATGACATATAGGTTGGAAACAGTATAGTAAGTAGGGTGCTTACCCTGCATGTGGCTGGTTGACCTGGGTTTAATCTCTGGCACCCAATATGGTCCCTTGAGGACCCGGAGAGATAGCACAGCGGCGTTTGCCTTGCAAGCAGCCGATCCAGAACCTAAGGTGGTTGGTTCGAATCCCGGTGTCCCATATGGCCCCCTGTGCCTACCAGGAGTGATTTCTGAGCAGATAGCCAGGAATAACCCCTGAGCACTGCCGGGAGTGGCCCCAAAACCAAAAAAAAGAACAAAAACAAAAACAAAAAACCAATATGGTCCCTTGAGCCTCATCAGGAGTGATCCCTAAGTGCAGAGTCAAGAGTAAGCCCTTAGGGAGCCGGGCGGTGGCGCTGGAGGTAAAGTGCCTGCCTTGCCTGCGCTAGCCTAGGACGGACCGCGGTTCGATCTCCCAGTTTCCCATATGGTCCCCCAAGCCAGGAGTGACTTCTGAGCGCATAGCCAGGAGTAACCCCTGAGCGTCACCGGGTGTGCCCCCCCCCCAAAAAAAGAGTAAGCCCTTAGAACTGCTGGGTGTGTCCCCCAAAAGCTTTGACATAGGCTGTGACTGTGACCAAGAAGAGAGACAAGAAACAAATCTGTCTCCTCAGGATTAACAGAGGAGGCTGAGGAGGTAGCTTGGTGACATGTGCCGTGCACTTATAAGGTTTTGAACTCAACCCCTGCACCATCACACTCATTCACAAACACACACACACACACATTAAAGGGTAAGAATCAGAGGAGCATATACTGGGGAGATGACTCAAAGGGCTGCAACACATGTTTGCGTATTGGAGTCTCCATTTTTTGCCATCTGGAGAACCTCAGCCCAGAACCATCTACCACCTGGTCCCCTCAGCACTTCC
>PVKC010033900.1:0-13857 GCA_004027635.1 Crocidura indochinensis | reverse complement strand
CCTTCCTTTGTTCAGGCAATCAAAGGTACAAAGGCCCCAAACCCAGATTCCACATTCACCAAACAGCAACTTGGTGTCAGGCATAAACAGCAAAGCCCAGTGTGGTCGACTCTGCTGTGAGAGGAGGCAGAGTCAGTGAGGTTTGAGTCTCCCTGAGTTTGAACCAGCTCCAGGATTCACCAGATATATGACTTTCAGATGGGATTTTATCTTTCCATGCCTCAGTTGCTTCATCTACTAGATGAGGAGAATAACCCTAGGAATCTCCTCAGAAACATTGGAGAGGAGCATTCAATACTATTTGGCTTATTTGTTTTTAGTCTTTGATTTTTGCCTCATATATATACGTGTGTATATATATATATATATATATATAGTTTGTTTGTTTGTTTGTTTGTTTTGGTTGAGGGGAATACCTGGTCTCAGGGTCTCCTCCCAGCTTTGTGCTCAGAGGTCAGTCCTGACGGTGCCAAGGATCATGCATGGGCTTCCTGCATGCAAAGCCATGCAACTCCAATCAACTGAGCTGTCCAAAATAAATACTTTTCTTTGTATGGCTACCAAGTAGCAGCCCCTGGACTAGAAGCAGGGAATTCCAGTAGCTCAGAGTCTGGTATGATTGTGAGAAAAATGGTTGCGACTTGTTCAGAAAGATAGTGAATTTCTTGTACTACTCATTCCTCTTAGGATCACGGGTATGATGACCCTGGTGACTCAGAACATCATCAGGCCTGAGGATAAAATAAAGGGAAATCAGAATTAAATGGAAAAGTAAGAACCAGAGAGGCAGTGCAGTGTTTAAGGCACTTTTCTTGCCAGTGTCTGACCTTGGTTCCATCTCTGGCACCACATATGGTTCCCCCCAGAATATTGTTAGATGTGATTCATTGTAAGTTTAGTTCAAACTCCCCCAAAGTATAAATAGAATAATAACATAACAGTAATTAAAAAATAACAAAGAAGCATCTTCATTTTCTATAGTCTCTAGTATCTATGGTATGACTCAAAAGTGTCAGGACCCTTTGCAAAGCAAGATGCTTAACCCTTCTTCCTCCCTTCCCCAGTCAAGCTCCAAGAGAGACACTATTACTGCTTGAGGAAACACAAATGAGCAAGAATAGTAATAGTAACAGTGGTGCCCAATTCAGATGAGAGGTCAGAACTGTAGAGTTGCAAGAAAAGAGAAAGTCAACCTTCCACTGAACTAGGCAGGAGTTGAGTTGGGCCTTAAATAACCCAAAGGAGGACCAGAGTGGTGGTGCAAGCGGTAGGGCATTTGCCTTGCACCACTAACTGAGGAAGGACCCCGGTTTGATCTCCGGTGCCCCATATGGCCACCAAGCCCTGAGCAATTTCTGAAAGAATAGCCAGGAGTAACCACTGAGCTTCACCAGGTGTGGCACAAAAAGCCAAGATAAATAAATAAATAAATAAATAAATAAATAAATAAATAAAACAGAGGAAGAAAGAGGGTTGCAGAAAGGGGTAAGAATATGGGATGCAGATGGCCAGATAGAGGAATTGGTGAGAGCAGGACTGGGATTGGTTATAGAAATAGGGAAGAAAACTGGGTGCAGAGGGCTGGATGAAGGTGAGAATGGGGTGATGTGCAGAGGATTGTGGGAAGTGGTCATGCATAACTAACACTGAATCAGTGTGAGAGGGAAGAAAGCCCAGAGTTCCTGGGGACAATGCCTGGACACTGGGGGAGGACAAAAACTCCCTGCAGGGACACTGAATGGAGGGAAACAGGCCCCTTCCAATTCTGTCCACCATCCCCAGACCCTAGGAATCTGGAGAAGATACGCCCCTCGGGTTTCCAATTAATGAGCCTATTGAGGAGCTGGCCAGCCTCTGCAGGGCACATAAATAATTGACAGCGACAAATCGTGTTTATGTGGGATGACAGCCAGGCGCCTGCTTCTTCAGCCCAGTGCATCCTCACACACTCAGCAAACCAGCAAGGTCCCCTAGAACCTGTGGGAAGGTGTCAATGCCAGGAGCACCCAAAGCCTGCTCCCATCGGGATCCTTGGATATCATGGGCCTGAGATCTGGGGGTAGGGTGGAAGGGATTATTCCTAAGGCAAGTACATCCTCTTGTCACCCCAGAGGGCCTAAGGGGGCCTTTTGTGCTTTGAGTACTTTGCAGAGAACAAGGCAGCAGGTCTGATGTGGTCAGGGGGACCTGGTGCAAGCTGCTGTGGAACAAGGTACAGCCTTGGTGAGCTGAAGATGGGGGTGGGATGTATTTGGCTATAGATATCAGGTTCAGGATGGCTTGGCTGGCTACAGACTATCCCAGCTTGGGGTATCCCTACACTGAGGAACCTTCTCAAGACTGGGTCATCCCTTGTTCTATGGCCCAAACTCAAGAAGCTTCCCAAAGTCAGAAATTAAGCAGGGAGAGGGGATAGCGATATTCTACTGCTAACAAGAAAGATGTTGGATTTCCTCCAGCTTCCAACAGCAGACCCTAAAACCCAGAGAATGTCCCGAAGGGCTAGAATCACCAAGATGTCTAGGGTTAGATCAACCAGGTCACCTTTGACAAGCCCCAAGACTATGCAAGTTTGCGACCTGCTTTCCAAGGAGAACCAAGCCAAGAATAAGAAGAGTCTGAATCATTTAACCTCTCACTCCATCCTCCTCATAGGGAAGAGGGCTGGAGATTGAATTCAACCCCCTATGGTAAAGGTTGTCTTTATCGCCATTTAAGGAGAGAAGCCTCCACACGCCATAAAGAATGAGCGATGAAAGGGCCAAAACTGAGGAACCAATAACCCCATGGGGCTTACAGTGGGTTCAAATTGTGGAAAGGGAAGTGTCCTGTCTCCCCACTTCACCCTGATTATCTCCTCCTTTGCCTGTGGGCTCTTTTTTACAATTCTTGTTAACAAGTCCTTGTAACATCCTGAGGAAACTGGTTTCCTGAGTTCTGGGAAACATTCTAGCTAATGAAAGGAGCCTGGGGAGAAGGGAAATAACTCCAAGATAGCACTTTTTAGAAGCACAGGTGACAATATGCAGTTAAGACTGTCATTGAAGTGGAGGATCACCCTGGACAGCTGAGCCCAGAGGGAGGGAGGGAAGAAGGGTGGGAGGGAGAGGGAAGGAAGGGAGGGAGGGAGGGAGAGAAGGAGGGAAAAGCAAAGAAAGAATGAAATACAGATTCTTCAGGCTGAATCTCAAGCACTCTGAAATTGAATTCTGGAGTAGGGCCTCAACAAGTTTCCCATAAAATTCCTTTACCTACTGAAGAAGAAACTCTGCACTAACTTGCATAGCCAAGTGCCTCCATCCCAGATGTGTCTCTATTTGGGAAATAGAGACTTGGCGAAGAGTCCCTATATTCCCCAGCGCTTACATCCCGTTTTCACAATGCACTTTCCCTGGGCTTCCCTGCAACCAATGAGAGTTTTCTTCACCAGACTTCTTTCCTACTCCTTCACCCCCTCCTCTCTTTCATCTTGGGGAAATTAAAAATATTTTAAATAGTTGCTTGTTTTTTGTTTTGAGCCACATTCAGTGGTATTTGGAAGCCACTTCAAGCTCTGTGCTCAGAGGTCACTCCTGCTGGTGCTTAGGGAACCATGAGGTGCTGGGGATTAAACCCCAGATCTCTTGCCTTTGGAGCATGATCTCCAGCCTTTTGTGCTATCTCAAGATATGGGGTGGGGGTGGGACAGGGAAAGTAAGTAGTTTTAAATTCTCTGGTCATCTAGTTCCTTTGCACATAGAATGGAAAAAAAAATCCTGCTCACCTAACCCTTACCCCACGTCCATACTCACACCCATAGCACCAGCTGAGGTCTATCCAAAGGACAGATGATGCATCCTGAGGAGGATGTTTTTATTATAATTTGAACGGTCCTTAGGAAAAGGGACTGGGAAATTAAAACAATTCACTCAGAGGGCAGGAGTTATCTTTACAATCTTCCTCAAATCAAATTGCCTTTCCTATTCTCACCACCATCTATTACTTCCCCCAACTCCACCCCCCTACACACACACACACAGACACCTTTTCATCAGCTGTGACAACAGGATTTGTTGGGTTTTTTTTTTTCTCTCTGCAGTGGGCTCTGGGTTATGCATACAGGCAATTAGGTGAACGTTCTGTGCGGCCGTTAGGGTTTCTCAGAATGAGTCACTTTTTCAAAAATAACAAAACCTCTCGACATCACTTGATTTCAGCATTCTTGCCAGGCTCTTGTAACCTCTTTTGCAATTGCATTCCAAGCACGCCTGACTTCTTTCTCAGGCCTGATGGCAAGTCCCCCTCTCCTCGGAGAAGGACATTGCTGATAGAGAAAGAAGCTCAGCTCTGGAGCTGCAGGGCCTGATGCAGAAATCATGCAGGTTTCAGATGATGGGAGGGAGAAGTCAGGGGTTTCTGGAGGGCAGTGAGTGAGATGCTGCCCTCTCTAGAGATGGACTATTGTCCCACAGATTGGCTTTGTCAGTTCTCCTTAGTGCTAGCTATCAAGCCAAAGAGCAATAATTCACATGCATTGAATGGTCAATTTTCCAATGTTCTATGATCACAATGATCTAGGGAGAAAATCAAAGCTTCTACAAACTGGGAGACCTAGGACTGTATGGCCCAAGTCCTTACAGTAGCTGTTCTATCTAGATGGTCTGTTACCAGTGACCTCTCAATGGCATACCATCCTTCACCAATGGACATCAGATATTTTTTTATTCTTCCCATTTTTGAAAGAAGCCATGACTCAGAGAAGTTTAATAATAACTCACCCAAGTTCATACAGACAGAATTAAAACTGAAATTGGCACCCGATGTGCCCTGCTTCAGCCTTTACTTTTCCAACTCATAGCATAAAAATAATGCTTAGAGCACAGTCCCCATTACTCTACTGGGCATCATGGATATGAACTGATGCATTACTGGTCTCCCAGGAAACTCCTTAAATAGGGAGAGTGGTTCATTCACGTCAGTGTCCTCAGCACAACACCCACTGGAGTCTATTGTTGGGCAGCATTAGTAATGGACTTTGTCTCTTGACTTTGGAGTGCTGGTCTTGGCTTGTCTCTCTCTGCACATGACAATCCCTTCCCACAACCTTCAGAGCTAATAGAATCCAAAGAATCCCAGAGATAAATCCATGTCCTGGGCTTCCTGTTCTTTACAAACACTCCTCACCTCCCCAGCTTTCTCACAATGCTGATCTTCAATGGACCTCTAGACTCACAGATGACTTTTCAGAAACTGTGTTGCATTTACTCATAAGGACAGGATCCAAAACATATGTCAGTTGAATATTCATTGGCAAAAAGTGTAGAACAAACTTCACTAAAAGAATTCATAACTTGTGTCCTGTAGCATCCTTTGCATTTGCTTTGGCCTCTCAAATATCCTTGAACAAAGGGGAAGTGGAACTGCACAAGTCTTCATCCTGTGACTAGAGCTTGGTACCTATGCACCTATGTACCTATGCACCAGTGTCATTCTTATGGTTTTGTTTCCACTTTGAAATTCTCACTGGCAGTAACTGTTCCAATGCCCCACCTCTCTTTCCTACTATCCTATCTCCACGCTTTCTCCAGCATTCTGTGAAGCAAACAGGGTGTTTGCAGTGAAATTACCTACTTATTTATCTCTCTCCCAGGAGACTGTGTATCTTGTATATTTATCTGTTTCCTCCTATACTCTCTGCCAGATGTATCCCCAGCACTTATCAGATCAGAATGCAACCCAGAGCTGTCATTCAAGAACTGTTGGATGATTGCATAAATCAGTCATCCATCTGCTTTTCTCAAAACTAAGTCTGTGTACATGATCCCCATATAAGTCTGGACACTAAGTGCTTCTTTCCTCATGTTCATTTTAGAAGATGAAGGCTCTAAGATTCAGAATGTTGACTGACTGCTCCAATACCACACAACTGAGGAGAGGCAAAGTGCATACTTAGATTGCAAAATCACAATAAGAATCACAGTGGAGGAGGAGGAGCTTGGGAGGTCATGTGAAACTAGAAGTCACCATGTGAAACTAGAGCTCAGTTTTTGCAAGGAAATCATGTCTTATTTCCCAGACATAGAAAAAAATACAGAAAAGCAGAAAAACATCTATTTTCAAAATAAATATAAGTAGGTGGGGAAGAATCTGTTCTTGATTGGGTTTGGAGGGGCAAGTAGAAAAACAGAATGGCACTAGTCCAGCCCCAACACCAGCCCTCTCTAGAGGGAAGTTGCAACCATCTTTTGGGAAGCTGTTGATTCCAGTAGATCTTCTAGAACTGTAGCAACCCCAGTTCCCTGATGATCCTCATTCAAGCACTTCCTCTTGACCAGCTCTGAATTCTTTCCCTTTATCTAAATGTCATCTGTGATCCTAAGTACATCATATCTTGGATCCACAAATCCACTTTGGTTCTTAATTCTACAGCCCCCTTACTGAGAATCTTCAAAAAGACATTCAATCTCTTTCCTTGGGGTAAAGATGCTTCATCTGCAAAATGACCCCCAAGTCTAGAACTGTTCACCATGCAAATTCACACAAGCAAATTCACCAGGCACTAATTTTGATACCCATATTCTCCTGAATCATTGATGGCATCTGCAATGACAGGGCTCCTCATTGTGTGAAAACCACCAGAATCATTTGTAGAGTACATTTTATTGTAATCATTTTGTTCTTGGATGAAATGGTAACCTAGCTCACAGCAAGTCAGAATTCCACAGACCCAGTGCTCTTCAGTTAAAGGCCTTGATGCAAGAAGAAAAAGCAAATTGACTTCCTCTCGGATTTCTAGGAAGTGATAGTCCAACTTGGAAACTGGATTTAGGAGATGGAGGCCCTCTGTGCTTCATCACCAAGGGATTGGGGAGAGAGAAGCCAGGGAGAGGAGGATGGACTGATCTCTGGTGTGCTGTATCTGTTCTTTCCCCTTTACAGGCTTCCTTTGGAGGTGATGACAGGTGCGAGGCAGTCTAAATTATTCTATCAGGAGCATGCTGCAAGTTGGAACCCTCCCAGATTCCCTGCAAGTCAGAAGGAGAATAGAGACAAAACAGAAACACACCTTTGGGAGCAGCTTTTCCTCATTGCCTCCTGACTTTTCATCTTAGTCTGGAATGCAGCATCTGGGTTCCACTGAAGTCTCTGAGATTTTTTATTTTTTTTAACAATAGCAACAATAATAATTATCCTCTGACATGTATGGTTGAGCCCAGTCCTTTTACTGCTCAATTTCAGACATCCACTTGACTGTGTCCTGGCAAATGATGCTGGCATAGGCCATCTGTAGCCCTATCGTGCAGATGACAACTTCATAGCTGCTGGGGGGAGTGACAGAGAGCAAAGAGAGTGGTACCTGGGGAGAACCAGTGTGTCTTGATCACAACTCCAGGACTCCTTATAAAGCCGACCTTTCCCAGTTAGTAATCAACTCTCTTCCCCCCTGGTACCTCTAGTCAGCCCCAAGGCTCTGACTGGCAAGGCAGGAAGCATTAATTTCTGACAGCATTTCCTAGAGCACCAGAACAGCCAGATACTACTGGCAGCACCCTGGCAAACTCTTGGCATGGCCTTCTGGACCTTTGCCAACAAAGCCAGGTTTCTTGTTTGCCTTCTGTGGTTCCCTCACAGGGCACCCACTGCCTTTTTTCAAGAAAGGCTAAATACAGAGATACTGAAGCCTGAATGGAAAGACTGATGTAGTGGATTTGATGTGATGATGACTGCCATTTAGCCTCACACAAAAGTGTTCAAGTGCATACCACCGTGCATAAAGAGAAAAGACAGACAGAAGAAAAATGTCTGCCACAGAGCAGGCAAGAAGGAAACTGGGGACATTAGTTGCTGGAAATGTGCACTGATGAAGGGATGGGTATTGGGACATAGTATAACTGAATCACTGTCTCAGCCATGAACTTATCTATGTATCTCACAATGAGTCAATTAGAAAAAAATGTATTAACTTTAAAAAATAAATGGGATATATGAAAAACACAAAAATGAAAAAAAAAATGCACACAGCTACCATGCTTTCTTTCAGGTACATGGTCACATTATCTGAGGGAACCATGTAGGTGTATTTTAAAGAGGATCTCCAGCTAATTCATTCTAGCTTCACCATGGAACTCAAACTCAAAGGGATTTTATTTTATAGATGGGGGAACTAAGTCTCAAAGAAGAGAGGTCAGGGATGTTCAGTGAGTGCAGATTAGACTCTGGAAATCTGTGTTCATTCTTCTCCTCTCTCAGCCTCAGTTTCCACACTGGGACAATAGCATCTCAAAGTCCTTCTATTTCACAGTCTAATAAATTCTCTCTTCAACCTCTGTCTCCTGTGGATAAAAACTCCCTGTGAAAGAGATAATATCCTCAAAGGTCCAGTAATTTAAGTATAAGTCAAGTCCCCCTCACTGTTACAACAGGTACAAAGAACAGAAAATACAAAAATAAGATGATGAGAAAAAGCATTATGTGGATACTGAGGTGCCCCAATATTCCTACCCTGTTCTTTTCTGCTAAGTTTTACCAGTGAGGTTTTGGAAAAATCTAATAAAACCAATTCCTGAGAGCTACCTACCTGCAAACAATGATTGGTCCAAAGGTTGACACTGACCAGAGGGGAGTAAATTTCAATTTATTTGATGAAGGCAAAGGAAAAAATAATCTTCTATTTTGACATTCAAATGCACACACACAACTAAGGAAATGCAATAGTCATCTTGTTACCAAGTAAAGGTTCAGTTGCAAATGAAATCGACATCATAGAAGGCAAAATGAAGAAACAGTAAAACCAGATCTTAGGGACCATCATTGAGTTGCTGGATGAAGCATATGCTAATATGCTAATTTTTATTTATATAAATTAAAAATAATCTTTATTATATAATTTGGTTAGAATTGAACCTTAATATTTGTAACCAAGATATTCCTGCTACTTCCCCCTCTCTATAAGAGTTTTGATGTTTATAGTAATAAAGTGCTTTCATAAATGTGCCTCAAATATGACATGAGTCAGGAGAATATTTTTGCCCTCACTGCAGTTGGTACAAAATAGGGTCAAGGTTTCATCTCCAATGCCTATTGCTTGCTAACACAAAAATAATTTGCTCCAAAGATGATGTGCTTTTGCTTGTTGTTGCCTGTTTGTGTTTGTTTGCTTTTGATTTGGAGACACACCCAGCTATACTCAGGGCTTACTTCTGGCTTTGTGTTCAGGGTTTAATTCTGATAGTGTTCAGGGGAACATGTGCAGTACCAGGAATCAAACTAAATTTAGCCTCATACAACATGTAGCTAAAACACTCTATGACATCGAGACTAAAGGCATCTTCAAGAAGGAAACCACACTCTCCAAACAAGTGGAAGCAGAGATAAACAGATGAGAATATATTAAAAGCTGAGAAGCTTCTACACCTCAAAGAAAATAGTGCCCAGGATACAAGAGCCACCCACTGAGTGGGAGAAACTATTCACCCAATACCCATCAGATAAGGAGCAAATAGTCAAAATATACAAGGCACTGACAGAACTTTACGAGAAAAAAAACATCTAATCCCATCAAAAATGGGAGAAGAAATGAACAACTTGACAAAAAAAGAAATACAAATGGCCAAAAGGCACATGAAAAAATGCTTCACATCACTAATCATCAGGGGATGCAAATCAAAACAACTGCAGTGCTGGTGGGAATTTGGAGAGAAAGAAACTCTAATTCACTGCTGATGGGAATGCCATCTAGTCCAACCTTTATGGAAAGTGATATGGAGATTCCTCCAGAACCTGGAAATTGAGCTCCCATATGATCCAGCTAAAACTCTTCTAGGGATATATCCTAGGAACACAAAAATACAATATAAAAATCCCTTCCTCACACCTATATTTATTGCAGTGCTATTTACAATAGCCAGACTTTGGAAACAACCAAGATGCCCTACAACAGATGAATGACAAAAGAAACTGTGGTACATATACACAATGGAATATTATGCAGCCATCAGGAGAGATGAAGTCATGACATTTTCCTATACATGGATGTACATGGAATCTATTATGTTGAGTGAAATCAGTCAGAGGAAGAAAAATAGATGCAGAATAGCCTCACTCATCTGTGTATTTTAAGAAAAATGAAGACATTCTTGCAATAATGAATGAGGGAAGTAGATAGCCTGTGTACAGTACAGGTGGGGGGGAGGAAGAGGGAGATTTGGGACACTGGCGATGCAAATGTTGCACTGTTGAAGGGGGGTGTTCTTTACATGACTGAAACCCAACCATAGTCATTTTTGTAGTCAAGGTGTTTAAATAAAGATATTAATTTAAAAAATAAAACAAAGAAGGCAAACTCTTCAGACCTGGATGTGCTGGTTTTAATTCCTGGACTGAATTTTTTAAATCATTTTTACTGTTATCAACATGAATTACAAGTCTTTCACAGTAATATTTAAAATCAGGGGTATTTTCACCACCAGTGTTGTCCTCCTCCAACCCTGTTCCCAGAATCTCCCTCCTTTGTCCCCTAGACTGTTAGTATAACTGGTCCCCTGTGTGTACAGCTTGTTGAAGATTGGGTATCAGTCTGTTGCCATTTATTGCCCAACCCCCATTCTTCCTGTAACCTTACCTGCAAGAAAGACCTGCCCATTTCTGGGTGGGGTCTTTGAGGGGTTACAAAAGATTTGGCCAGAAGGAAAGGATTGGAGATTTTGGAGAGAATTGGGAGGGGGAGTTTGGAGAGAGATTGAGCAAGGATGATGGATGAGAGGAGATGGCTAGGGACAAGGTACAATGCAGGGCTGAGTAGGGATCCAGCGTAAATGGTTATGATAGGCCACACATGTTGGCCAGGACCTGAATAAAGATGATATACCCTGAAGCCTGCCTGTGAGTTTTCTACCCACCGCTATCCTGAAGCTGCAGCCCTGACGGCTAGGGGAGGTGTATACACGTGGTCCTGGGCTGGAGGAGAAAGGCCTCTCATCCCTCCATCACCATCCACCACCATCCAGCCCTATCCAAAGGGCTTTTATTCTACAGTCATTGACTGCTTGACTCTGGTACCATCCATTTCCCCCATCATTTTATGGATTTTTGCATATAGTTGATTAGGGTCCAATCCCAATACCACATATGGTGTGGAATCTACCCCGGTCCCCAAGTAAAAAAATGTATGCTAATAACTATTGTGTTTGTTTTTCTCTTCTCTTTTCTTGAGCCATTTTGGGGGCTGTGTGTTCAAAGTGACATACTGTATGTATTCTGTTATCACAGAAGAACCCGTCCTATCCTGATTCATAAATATAAAAGACTTTGAGTAGGACTAGAGAGATAGTTTTACATTCTGGAGCACATGCTTTACAGGCCTCAGGTGCAGGTTCAATTCCTGACATCAGGCATATCTAAAATCAATTGGATTGGCACCTCCAACCTTTATTTAGCAGAGATCAATCAGAGAATAGACAAGTAAATACATAAAGAGGCAGACAAATACACAGACTACCCCAGATTTAGGTCACCTGGGCATCAATGGTCTCATAGACATTTATTTAATACAATATACTCCCCACCACTCCTCCAGGCTCCAAAAGATGAGCTTTTTTATTTTTATTTTTAATTTTTGCTTAGAACAGAAACATTAAGTACAGTTAGTAAGCACATCAACATTTAACAAGTCTGTGAAGACCAGAGTCTTGGGTATTTTACATATCTAGCAGAAGGCACCCTAAAATATAACATTTATATTTATATAAATATTAAATTTATATTTGTATATATTTATACACATATTTATATTAACTATATTCTATTTTAAATATAGAACAGTTTCTTATTCTATTTTTGCCCTTGTAGTCAGTACATCTAAAAGACCTAGACCATCTTATTCTATACTTTCCTGGAATATTTTTGCAAACACTTTGCATTCTAATACCTAAACTATCTTACCTAGGGACCTCTCTACATCCTTAGAATTTTTTTGGTATGGAGACGAATTCCCACAAAATTGCTTCTCTGAGGATAAACAGGAGTAACTTCTAAGAACCGAACCAGAAGTAACTCTTAGGCACTGGCAGGTATGAACCTCCCCAAATGAATTTGAACATACAAAGAACTGATACATATGATGTATGTATATCAATATAAAATCTCTGCATTAGGAGTCAATGAGTGTTTGCTACTGACACTCATTTGCAATTGATGAGATAAAGTAAGGGAAGTGGGTTCAATACTTGGCAATTTATTTTATCAGAGTAATTTCCAACTTCCATAAGTCATGACCTTCCTAAAAGCTTGTCCATTCTGTGACGCTGGTTCTGAAATTATTTTTTTGCTCTATAGTAAAAGTGCCTTTGTTTTACATATATGTGCTTCATATATTCATTGAAGTGACCTGAATGTCTCTGCAACCCGAAAAGGCTGCCAATACATATTCCAATTCCTTGTATGCTTTTCAAGTTCCCTAAGTTCCAGTCCCAAGCACCACCCTTATTTGCCAAACTAGTACAAACCCTCTCAGGCCTATAGGTTTTGTGATTCTTGCTTTAGCCAGAAAGGTTCTTTTCACCACTTCCATTTACTTATTAACTGTTGTTCCACTCAAACAAGAATCCAACTCAAAGTCACACTTTCAAGGAGTTACCATTTCCTCTAGCTAGAATTAGTCACTTCCTTTACTTCTCTTCCATGGCACTCATATTTGAAGAGTGCCTCTGCCACTTATAGGATGGGGATAATACTTACCTTACATAGAGACTGAAAGAGTCAAAGGGAAACAGTGTGTGAGAAGACACTTTAAAAAAATGTGATAGACTATGTCAGCATGAATTCATGTTTTATCAGTTCTTCCTTCCAGATAAGCATATTTCAGCTTAGCTAAAAATGCAGATTTCTTTTTTCCTCTTCTTGTATTATTAGGGTCTTTCTGGTTGCATACAGAAATTCAACCTATTTCAAATAGTGCTCTCTCAATTTAAAAAAAAAGTGAAAAAAATATACTTCTTGTGTTTCAAAGAAGAGGTACATTGGCTTGCAAGTAATAAAATTTCCAAATAGTCATCTAAAACAGTAATGAGTACTCAGCAAGAATCCCAAATGGAAGGTGCTACCTGATGTCACCAAGCAGCTTTGAAATCTGTACAAATCTCTCCTCGGGTTCAGGAGGCAACTGCCACAGCTCCAACCATCCCAGGGGCAGAAAGAGAAAAACATTTTGTACTAATAGAAACTAGCATTTCACTGGTCCATTTATCACATTGCAACTCCAATCAGCAAGCAAATTATAAAACAACCACTTTTACAAGTTCTGATCTGGGGTGCTTGTGTCTGGTGGAGAAAAGTAGAACAAACTTGTTGTTGTTGTTGTTGTTGTTGTTGTTGTTTTGGGGCCACACTTAGCAGCACTCAGGTTCTGACTCAGAAACCATTCCTGGCAGGCTTGGAGCACCATTGGGGAGGATGGGCATCAAGCTGGGGTCCTTCCTGGAGCTGCAGCATGCAAGTGTGCTATCACTCCAGCCCAGAACAAAACTTTTATAAGGTTTCTTTTTTATTTTTCTTTTTTGTTTTGTTTTGTTTTAAACTAAAAGGGTTGAAATAATGTAAGATGAAACCCAGATACCAACCCCAAACAAATGTGTGCCCCCGACTTCCTGCTTCCTTAAACCTCTCCTTTTGGGATGTAAAATCCCACTTGGATTACTGGACCTTCCCCCTTCTGGTATTGGGTATTGGGTATTGGTTTAAATAAAGAAAGGGCAGTTCTGGCTTGGGGCAGAGGCAGAGAGAGCATGAGGCAAAAGGTCATAGACAATAAGATTATCCTTTCCTGACTGGCTTGGTATTAGTTCTTTCTTTTTTCTTTTTTTTTTTTTTTTTGGTTTTTAG
>PVKC010033899.1:0-13850 GCA_004027635.1 Crocidura indochinensis | reverse complement strand
CAAAAAGCTATAACCTAGCTTTTGGTCTACAATCTGTTCAACAAACAAGATCTCCAATTCCAGACGTCTGAATGAGACAACCGAAAGTGAACAGATCTTCCAGAAACACAAAGAAAGACTCTGCCCCAGGTTCCACCCTAGGAGCAACATAATGACCAAGAACACCAACTACAGAAGATGAATTAAAACAACACTGAAGAAGCAGAACTGCTAGAATCACTAAGAAAACCTTCATCATAAGCTCCATTCTTTGAGCTGCACAGTCACCAAGATCTCTAGATACAGAGGTCTGATTTTACCATCCTTGACGAAGCAGAAGGCTTCCATATACCACAAAAGCACCGAGGGTAGAGTAACTGACCATGCAAGGAGTCTATAGTTAATCCCATGACAATATACTTCAGGGATGGAGAAACCCTGTATATCCTAGGTCAAGGGAATTCCCTCTATAATATCCCCAAGAGTTACTGTGCCTACGCAGGGGGAAAAAAATAAATATGTATATATATATATATATTTATATATATATTGATTGAGTGATTGTTTTTTTTTTTGACATCCTTATTTTGGTGTAGATATTGAAGTTGATCCCTCCTTTTGTATTTCATATTATTTTACTTATCTTTCTCTCTCTCTCTCTTTTTTTTGCACTCCAGCATGATTTGAATTCAGAACTGAGACTATTGCGTGGTGCTTCTCTTTATTGCTGTAGGGCTCACCAGGTATCTAATTTGACACTTATTTTTTTATTGTTATGGTGTTTCAATTACATTTTTCATGTCCTCTCTCAAACTGAGGCTGATAACCACTAGAAGGACTCCACCCATTTCCAGAATATCTTTACTTTATTTTATTTTATTATTAATTCTTTTTTTTCTTTTTTTTTGCTTAATCTTTACACCACTGTATGGCTTTTCTTTCCCTTAAACAAAACCACATAACTCAATTTATCTAGCTTAGCCTCTCAAATAGAGGGAGAAACAAGGGAGGGCACCAGGACCAAACAGATGTAAGATCACCTATAGTAAGCTAGTCAGAGGGGTCCACCTACTCTGGCAGCCTGGGGGTGATGGTGGAAGATATGGGATGCAGAAAGGGAATGGGGAAGGTGGGAGGGCAAACCTGGTGGTGGGTATTCCCCTGATTCAATGTTAATATGTATCTAAAATACTAATGTGAAAGATATGTAAGCCACTATGATCAAAATAAAAAAATTAATAAAAAAAGTAAAAAAAATAAAAAAGTAAAAGCTGAAAAAAAAGGATATAGCAAAAATAAATAAAATCTATAGTATAAAATAGTTTACCATGTATTAAGGCTGTGAAAGCTAATAGCACATGCTCTATAATATGCACTGTGCATAATAAACATTGTAGAATAACTTTACTATGATATATTTCCTGGTGAAAGAAAATGTTCGATTTCAATATGCTTGAAAAGTCACATTAAGGACATTTGGGAAGATATAATATGCACTTTTATGCTTTGTAAATGAACAAGAACTTATCTTTACATTTAAGTAGTCACAATTTAAAGTTAAAGTACATCTCACATTTTTACTTAGTGTGTATTTTCTAGGAAATACCCCTAATTATACCCAGAGATCTTATAGGAACAATATACACAAATAGTATATAACTACAAGAATATAAATATAAGTAAAATATATTTTATCCTAAAATATATATATGTATATATAAGTATAATGTATATAAGTATATATATATCTGTATAAAAATGTAAAGTTAAATTTTTCTATAAAATAATGTAGTAAACTTTAAAAAGTAACAAAAACAAATTCTGGGTAAAATGAATTGTATCAATGATTCAATGACTCTCATTACATGTTTTTGTTATAAAGTACTATATGTATTTATAAACGTTTATATACATATAATAAGTTGACCTAATGTTTCAAAATAAAATGGAATCTTCAGAAAATATATACATATATATTACATTATAGAGTTTTTTGATACTTTTTATGATCTAATTTAATTCCCTATTTTCAAATAAAGAAACTATATGTGAGAGTTTTAATAAAGCCCACTTAGAATGTGCTTTGAAATAAGATGACTGCTGCATTAACACAGAAGCAGAAAAGACTACAGACTGGCAAAGGAAAAAATAAAGGTAAAGTTATTTTCACTGTGGTAGAGTATTAAGCAGAAACCCTAATTGGCAGTCAGGTATTTGCTGGTTAATGACTTAAACAGTACAAACATGTCAACATCCATTTTAAGAATTGTTTAGGTCACTAACGTGAACAGTTTAGACAAAGTGACCTCTAGGGAAACAGAAGCATTATCATAAGTAAACAAATGTTCCATATTTCTGAATGATATCTGCCCATTTGTGATACATCAAAATATCTATTCTTATTTATCTGACATGTAATTCAAAGGGTAATACAATGACCATTGTTAAGGTCTATTGTAAAATAAAGTTTATTCCATAAAACATAGATAATGTGAATACTTTTCAGAGTTATATAAAGATAATTTAAGTTGGATACTTGTAAGTAGCATGTTAAAAGTACAGACTCCAAAATCAAACTCTCTGGACTTTACATTCAAGTTAGCCTTGATAAAATATATTTTTTGTACCTCAGTTTTATAATCAGTAAAATTATGGTTACAACAGTGACTTTTTAAAGCAGCTGTTGTGAAAACTGATCTCTGCAATAAATATCTTAGAAAAGGGCCTGACATGCAATAATACTCAATAATGTTAGCTGTTACTATTAATATGTACAAGCCTCCTAAACATTTTCTGGGGGTAAGGGTATTCCCATTAATGAAACTTGTTTAAATATTCTCTTTCAACTTTTTGCCTAATTTAGTTCATGCCAACATTACATTTCAGTATGAATAATGAAATAATATGAGGAAAGCACAAGTTTGGCTTTCTTAGATGTATTTGACACAGGAATAATCATTCCTTTAAATGAAATTAAAGGCTATATTCAGCTCTGGCTTAAAGCAACTGAGATGTGACCCTAAAAAGGCAAAGGAGAAAATAAGGGAACAGGAGGAGATGCTTAGCAGGAAGCTTATTTCTGATGTTGTAGGGGAAGAGAGAAGACTCTCAAGAGGAAAGTGGAGATACTAAATCTTTAGCAAGTGAATGTTCCACTTATATAACCCCATGAACTCTTAAGCACATCTCAAAGTAATTAACCTTCTACCATGTAATTATCTGTTTACATATTTTTCCCCATTATGTAGTGATCTACTTCAGAACAAAAATAGTTCCATTCCATTTTTTTTCAAATAGCTGCTCAGTAAAATATTCACAGAAATAATATTTTAACCAATAAATTTGTAATGGGAAAGCTGGTTTACAGTGCCCAAAAGGAGTGCTAACCAGTGAAAGAAAATATTGCCAGGCAGAATTAACTGGCATTTATGATACTGGCAATGATTTTCTAATTTCCATGCTGAGGATAAACTGTCAATAAACATAAAATATTTTAAGTTTAATTATGTTTAAGTTTTGTCATATTTTTAAACACAGTTTTCATTTTTAAGTCCTGGGTAATAGTATAACAGGTAGGTTGAGCCTGGCCTTGATTTAATCTACAGCACCCTAAGTATCTCCAGGTGTAATACCTGAGCACAGAAACATAAGCACCTCTGGATGTGGACTGAAAAACAAACACAAACTCCAACCAATTAAACAAGAAAAATAAAACCAGAAAAGACATTGTTTTCATTTGAAAAATGAGGATTATTTGAGAATCTACTATGTAGCATTTTAAAAGCAATTTCTATTAAAAATACAGACTGACAAGGGCAAACATATTAAAGAAAAATCAATAAAATATAGAAAATATGCTGTGGGATATTAAAGAATAGTAATTATTTATAGTTGGGAGACCCAAGGTAAGTGTAGAAGAAGTGGTACTATTTGAATTAAATTTTGATGAAATTATACAAATCTGTGAAAACAGAGCACTATGCCTTAATTTGAAAATTTCTGTACATATATAATGGAAATGTGGTTTAAGGGGTTACATACATCCCAATAGAATTACTGGTTTAGAATATTATATTAATATATATGAGTAGATTATTTTAGTTTATTCACATGATCTACAGTGGTGGTCCAAAAAATAAAGCATTGTTACTTTTATAAAATGTGTATATTGGACATAAATAAAGCACAAATAGTGGGCTGTAGACATCGGTTCTGTCATAAACCCCATATATTATCCTTGGAAGATCACCAGAAATGATTCCTGAGCACAGAGTCAGGAGTAAACCCTGAGCACCACTTGGTGCACCACAAATACATAGAAATAGTAATTATAAATATCTAGGCTATAAATCCAAATAGTAGCTATCACAAGGAAAGGGGTGGGGTGATTAAATGCAGTTATAGGGACAGATTTTATGGAAAAGAATAAAATTTGACATTTAGTGCTTAAAAACAATGCATTACATTAGCATATTGACATGGTATGCAAATATCTTAAGTTTACATGTTTATAATGCAATTTTACTTATAAAACTTTAAAATATAATTCCTTAATATATAAAAATAATCCAGTCAATCATTTGTTTATGACCATTCATTCACCATTCATTATTTTAACCTAACCTATAAACCTATCACATATTGAATAGGTTCTGAATTGTGCTAGTTCATGGAAAATCATGTGATCCACTTCCACATAGAACAGACTTTCTACTAAAGATTCACAAGTTAAATAATTGGTTAGAAGGTGATGCAATTCATGCTAAGCAAAGTGCTATTTATAAAAGAATACATAAAAGCTATTCATATATTAGCACATTTAAATAAACGTAACAGTGTAAATTTCCAAAAATGCTTGTGCTTTTTATTGAACTTGAATTCATTTTGATTTGGTCTCATCTGTCAATAGAGTAAATTATCACATGTGGGTCTTAAGTACATCACTTACTATTTAAAACCTTACCAGTTTATTTACCTATCTAGGCACAAACAGAAATTTATTTATTCTCTTACCTCTCATTAGGACTGAACTTTGCAGCATTTTTCATGTTTCTTTTAATATCATGGTACAATTTTTGTAATAAATAAAAGGAACTTTAGAAAGATAATGTTGATAGCATAGGAAACAAAATAAATATGTTCTCTTGTTAGAAGTTATCTGCTGGCTTACAAAAAGTAAACTCTTGTTTGTTAAGATAAAGAAAGACAACACAAGAACCATTGAGAAATCAATACTTACCATTTTATTTTCTAAATGTTTGAATTATTTTTTGCTGTAATTATATTTCAAATTAAAGTTATATTTTCTGTCATATAAGGAATATTTCCTGAAATGTTCCAATAGAACAAAATATCAGCTTTAGAAATCAAAATGCTGGATGAATTAAAGTGAAAGACAATCTAACCTCTATTATTTAACTCATATAAAAATCATAAACTGTCTCTATTAACCACTGTAAAAAAATCATAACCTGAGTTGTCACAGGTTAAAGCCTTATACTTGTGTATGTTAGAGACACAATATACATAGACCATTTATGTCTGAATTCTCTCTAATTAATTATTATCGCTTTGTGATCTTAGCAGTAGATAAAGAACATCATTAAATTGGCAAATAATGCTTTATATGAAAAGCATAGAAAAATTCAACAGAAATAAAGTATTTTGTTGTACAGAACACAATTTCTTTTTTAATAAAAAGCTGGCATTCTGGCCCATTTTTGAAAAGTAATGTGATCAGTTCAATTATTTCTACATATAGTTAAAAGGTCTTTAGGACATAGAGGAGGAAAGAAAAGGTTGGACTTTGGGCAAGTGCTCTATGTGGCTGTAATATAAATGCTGTGTTTAGTTTTCCCATCAACATCATAAATTATGCATGCATGTTTGTATTTGAGAAGTACATGCTTTTTTGGATTAACCCACTGAGTTATTATAAGGAAAGATGAACAAGTTGTGCTGCAAAATAGAGAATGCGAACAAACACAAACTTTTCCTCAGATCTGAGATGAGCTATTTCCCAATTCATAATATAGAAAATGTTAAACAAAACAGAATCAGATATGACTTAATCACTTCTTTTTAAGATGTCCTACTAATTAAAGACTTTAAATACTTTTATGTTTATTTTATTTTCTTTCTTTTGATTTGTTTTCATTTTTGGATTACACCTGAAGTACACAGGGCTTACTCTTGGCTCAATGCTCAGCAGTCACTCAGAGACGTGTATTAGTGTCCATATGCAATGCCCTACACTTTACTACTATCTCTCTCACCTTTAAGGTAATTTTTAAAATAGTAATTTCTGAGCACTGATCATGTGCACAAAAACTTACAACCCTTTCACATTTATCATCCCATCTAATAATAAAATTATAAGAAAAGAAAACATATAAAGAAAATTTAAATAATTTTTTCAAGGTTAACAGGATAGGAGAGTCAGAATTCAAACCAAAAGGGCACATACAAAAGAGCACATACAAAATTAATATTCTGATCCAATTATAAAAGATATCTCTCTTTTGTTTTTGATTTTTGGGTGTTTTGTTTTTGATATCCTTGAATGGCAGCATTCAGGGGTAATTACTTCTAGCTATGCACTCGAAATTGCTCCTGGCAGACTCAGGAAACCATATGGGATACCGAGAATTGAACCCATGTCCATCCCGGGTAAGCCACATGCAAGGCAAATGCCCTACTGCTGTGCTATCTCTCTAACACCTGAAAAAAGATATCTACTTATTATCTTAAGAATATCATTAAGATTCATGGACACCTGCTGTTTTAGAACAAAGATCACAAAAGGTTTATAATGAGTCAGAGTATAAACATTTAAAGCTTTGTAAATCAAGATACAAGATCAAGGATGATAGATATTTAAAAAAAATAAATCATGATCTTATCTTTAAAGTAAAATGATGTAAAATTAGTCATGTTGGTATATTAATAACAAAAATAAATAAAAGCATTGGCACATATATATGTAATATAGGCAATATAATTGTACAAGGTATTACTTTTATTTACTGGGATTAAAAGACAGCATTTCAAGTAAGGAAACCAATAAAGTCTTCATCTGTAAATATCATTCTTACCTCTTAAACCTCACAAAAAGGAACTGAAAGTTGGAATGAGTTCACAGGCCACATATACCAACGCTTGATCTAGAAACTAGAAAACTAAATCATTGTACTAGATAGTTCTGAGATTTACACCTTCAAGATTTTTTGGTACTTTCTTACTTTATAAGCATGATAATTTTTATTATAGAATGACTCTGAAACATTTACATTAAGATATTCTTTTTGTTTTGTTTTGTTTTTGTTTTAAGCCACACCCGACGGTGCTCATGGTTACTCCTGGCTGTGCTCAGGGTTACTCCTGGCTGTCTGCTCAGAAATAGCTCCTGGCAGGCACAGGGGACCATATGGGACACCGGGATTGGAACCAATCACTTTTGGTCTTGGATCGGCTGCTTGCAAGGCAAACGCCACTGTGCTATCTCTCCGGGCCCCTACATTAAGATATTCTTTAAATCCTATACTACATATATTCTAATAATTAATAAATGGATGAATATAACTGTGGCATGAAATATTTATATACTGCTTGCAGTGTATGATTTTCTTAGGACAATTTAAGTATTATTGCATTTCCACTGGCTTATTTGAATGTCAGCACTAAGGAACACGCTTTCTGTTAAAAAGTATTTCATGTTATGTAAGAGGAAGTGCCAATGTCAGGGAAGCCATACAGAAAAGCAAGAAAAGAGGATAGACAATATACTGAATTTTCTAATAAAAGGATACCTTAATTCTGAATCAGTATGTTCTATTTCAAATTAATATTCTACAGTCTCTCTTCTAACAAATTGATACAGGTTTCAAAAACTGACTTTTCTACTGTTTTATAGGTTTTATATTATTTGATTGTATATATTTATAATTATTTTTATTAAATTTTCTCAAATAATTATGGGAACTTCTCAAGAAGCTTCCAGAATCAAATGACAGTTCACAGGTGGTAGGAAAACCAGATGGTTTCTGGCACACACAGATTTATTACAAAAACACTCAAAAAGGACTTTGTTTTTTTCTTTCCCGTATGTAGAACAAAAAAAAATCAAAATCTTACACATTCAATTGCCCTCAAATGTATATTTAAAACTACTTAGAAATTCAATCGATACATTGAAGATCAGATAACACAAGATATATCAATTATTAAAATATAATAAAAGAATGCCATATAATAATCAAAGTCATGTAAAATTCAATATAGATTTGAGATAGTATGACATAAACTCATGGAATATAGTATCTAATTCTGATGGAACTAAATAGCTATACAATAATAATATGAAAATCCTTTGATTTTTTTCTAAATAAAATTGACACGAGCAAAATATTTCAGTTTTAAAAGTCCTCAATTTCTGCAAATTTGATTATTATTTGAAGTAAAATAAAAATTGCAATTAAAATAAAATTAATAAAAATAAATTAATAATAAATTAAATATTAATAACAATAAAATTAAAAATAAAAATAAGAATGAATTCATGTTATTCATGCTAAATGTTCTTCCAAGCCAATTTTTAATATAATTGTAGGTAAATCATGGTATTTACAGTACTGTTCATGAAAGGGATTAATACTGCCACTACAGTCAGTCAGTCAAACCCTTTCCTTATTCTCTTACCATAGTAAACTCAGTTCTAAAGACCAAATTTCAGGTTCTATTGGTTAAAACAGTGCTTCAACTTATGACGTGTTTAAATTTTAAATTTTTGACTACAATATAGTGAAAACATCACCCTCTCCACGATGTACAAAATTCAATTTTAAAAATTGTTGTGAACAACTCCACTTCCAAAAAAAATTAATAATATATGAGAGAATTTCTCTTTAGTGCATTTTTTAGTACATCTAAATAATGAGTTTGAAATATACTCTTCTCATATTTTGAGATGCTTGTATAAAGTAAGCAAATAACAGTAGAAATGTAAAACTTTTTATTTAAACTTCAATACATTATTAAAATGTTTTCAAATCACTATTTCCTTAATTATTTTTAAGATATTCTTTAAATACTTCAAGTGCAAAAAATATAAAATAACTCATATAACTCATGACACCTAAAATTCTCAGAACATTTGTATGTCAATGCATTTAAATATATCAATTAATTTCACTATACAAAATTTATTATAAATAAAATTTTTGTCACTTAATTGTCACACTTTGAAATTGGATTGCATTTCTACTAGCAACTTAGTGTCAATATAGCTTTCTCTTTTTTTCTTTAGAAAATGTATTGACTTGTCTTTGATTTACAATATCATAACATTTGGAGAGTACAGCTTGTACCTATATAGGAGTATATATCTCACTGCACCAAGCAACAAAGCTCCAATTCCATTTTATTATCAAAATATTACCCCCACATCCATTCTTCCCACTCCCTTTACACTTTATCTCTGTTAAATGCCTCATTTTTCAATCCTATTTTCCCAGTCATCTTGCTTTGATTATTTATATTCTACACGTGAGTGAGACCATTTAGAAAGTGTATTTCCCTTTCCGACTTATTTTGCTTAACATAATATCACATTTTATCCCTGCTGTTGTGAATTGTTTAATACGTTTTATGTCATTGGATAGCATTCCATTGAGAACTTATACCACAAACTCTTATGTTTTTGATGGGCATTTACCATAATTTCATGAATGATTTTAAAATAGGGAAATTCCCCATCTTATTTAAAAGTGAATCATTTCTAGGAAAAAAGAAAAACAAGATAAAATCAAGCATGTTTTCTTCATCTCAATACAGGGGACACATTGAAAAGTATGTAGAAGGTTTGCAACCAGGCAAATTAAATGAGGCATTTCTTACAAAGAACCAATATTATAAAGGTTTAAAATAGCTAGTTTCTTCATATTGAATCTGAGATACAGTGATAGTGTTAGCTATAGATAAGCATCACATTTCATGAATAATCTATCAGGTTATATATGATGGCCATCTGATCTTAGAGGAAAGGAAGATTATGGGATGCTTGAATCTATTGTCTTCAGTGGGCCCCTATGCCACTATTAAAATGAACAAGGCAGGAAGTAAAATAATAAATAGTTAAAAATAAATCAAAGATGAGTTAAAAAATCAATCAGTTTTCAGAATTAAAAATACACCTGGTTGAGATTATTTTGCTAAGATTACTCATGTAGGAAAATTAATAAACCAGATGCCAAGTAATTTTCGAGATCTGTAGTGCCAGATAGAATACATTTAAGAAAAAAAAAGACAGAATCCCTGAAGGAAGCTGAGAGACTGAGGTGCCCTAGACACACCTGAACAGAGTGAGTCCAGATCCCCGACATCATTATTGAGGGCTCCTGAGCACCTCGGGTTTGGACCAACCCCAGCACAGAATCCCTGAAAGAAGCTGAGAGATGAGGTGCCCTGGACACATCTGAACAGGGTGAATCTGGATCACTGACATCATTACTGAGGGTGCCTGAGCACTATGGGTTTGAAAACAACAATTGAGCAGGTTGGGGCCACATCTCTAGTAAATGAACTCCACCATAAAACATAGGGGAAAAAAAACAACAACGCAGAAAGCATGACAATGGGGAAACAACGCCAGCCAACATCAGAAATATTAAATGAAGATGGCAGCTCTGATGACCCGAAAAATGCCAACCACCTAATTGGCCTCTCAGATAAGGAGCTTAAGAGTAGAACTATGGAGGATGTTCAGAGAACTTAATGTAAGCATAGATCGAGCTTATCAGAACGCAAAGACTGAAATCAGAATTTTTTACTACATATGTCAGAAATTACAGAAATCAGGTGGGGGGGGGGAATTACAGAAATCAGACTGAAATATCAGGACCGAAAAACTCAGTAGATGGAATAAAAACCTCAACAGAAAGCCTCTCCAAGAGATTAAGAAAGGCTGAGGACAGAATCAGTGAGCTGGAAGATGAGATACAGAACAATTCCATATACAGAAGAGATGGGGAAAAAACCCTCAAAGCAATGATCAGACAATGGAAAAATAGGGAAGGAATGTGAACAACTGAAACTTGAAGTTTTTGATAAATTTACCAGAAACAACATAAGAATCATAAGAATCATAAGATCCAGGGGCCGGCGATATGGTGCTAGAGGTAAGGTGTCTTCCTTGCGAGTGCTAGCCAAGGAAGGACTGCAGTTTGATCTCCTGGCATCCCATATGGTTCCCCCAAGCCAGGGGCAATTTCTGAGCACTTCGCCAGGAGTAACCTCAAATGGGTGTGACCTGAAAAACAAAAAACAAAACAAAACAAAACAAAAAGAATCATAGGATACCAGGAGGAAAATCCCCAGTAAAAATAAATAGAAATAGAAGAATCAACAGTTAAAGACATCGTTAGCAAGAAACTCCTAGAGCTAAAGACAGCATGCAACCAAATCCTGCATTCCAAAAGAGTACCAGCTAAAAGAGACCCAAAGAAAAGCACCCCAAGACACATGCAGTCATAATGATGAATCTCACAGATAGGGATAAAATACTGAGAGCAGCAAGGTCAAAAAGGGAAATTACATTAAAAGGAGCATCTTTGAGATTTACAGCAGACCTGTCACAAGAAACCTTCAAGGCCAGAAAGCAGTGGTGGGATATAGTGACAAAACTCAATGAAATGAATACTTCACCTAGAATACTACAACCAGT
Source organism: Crocidura indochinensis (assembly GCA_004027635.1). Taxonomy (NCBI): domain Eukaryota; kingdom Metazoa; phylum Chordata; class Mammalia; order Eulipotyphla; family Soricidae; genus Crocidura; species Crocidura indochinensis. The sequence continues at coordinate 2,152 of PVKC010033899.1, read as the reverse complement.
CCGACTCACTTTCAGGTTTGAAGGAAGTATATATGCCTTCATGGATAAACAACAGCTCAGAAATTTTACAGACTCAAAAGCATCCCTAAAAGAAAAGATGAGAGGTCTACTTTAAGGAAAGAAAAACCAAGAGATACACCAAACTTCTACACAAATATGACATTAAATCCCATGACAATTATCTCTTTCAATGCCAATGGACTAAATGCACATGTAAAGAGAGTGGGAAAATGGTTTTAAAAAACTGAATTCAACGTTTTTTCTGCCTACAAGAAACACATCTGAATAATCAAAACAAGCATAGACTCAAAATCAAAAGATGGAGGAAAATCATCTAAGCACAAAACACCCTCAAAAAAGCTGGAGTGGCCATATTATTATCAGATGAAACAAACTTTAACTCAGAAAATTTATAAGGGACAAAAATGGTCATTTGTACTAATCAAAGGATATGTACAACAAGAAAAAAATCTCACTCCTAAACATATATGCACCCAATGATGGATCTGCAAAATATTTAATACAACTCTTGACAAACCTGAAAGAAAATATCAATACAAGCACAATAATAGTGGGGGATCTTAACACTACCCTGAACACTCTTGATAGATCAACCAGGTTTAAGCCCAACAAGAGTATATTAACTCTGAAAAGAGAAGTGGAAGAAAGTGGTCTAGTAGATTTATATAGGGTACTCTCTCCCCAGGAAACTGGATACACATCTTTCTTCAATGCACATGGTCATTCTCCAGGATAGACTACATGCTGGCCCATAAAACATATCTCCATAAAGTCAAGAGGATAGAAATTATGCAAACTACCTTCACAGACCACAAGGCACTGAAATTAGATGTGAACTACAAAGAAACATAGAAGAAAAACTTTAACATCTGAAAATTAAATAGTTCAATACTAAACAACCAGTGGGTCAGAGATTAAATCAAAAAGGAAATAAATACATTCCTGGAAATAATAGCATTCCTGGAAACAAATGACAATAAAGACACAAATTGTCAGAATTTATCAGTCCAAACAAAACCAGTACTAAAGAGAAAACTATATAGCCTTGCAAGCACACATCAGAAAGGAAGAAAGGGCCTACATAAAGAGCTTAATGACACAGCTTTCAGAATTAGAAAATGACCAACAAAAGGAACCAAAAATAGGTAGGCATAAGGAAATAACAAAGCTTAGAGCAGAAATTAATGAAATGGAAATCCAAAAAACAATTAGAAATATCAACCAAAGCAAAAGTTGGTTCTTTGAAAAAAATAAACACGATAAATAAACCACAAGTAAAACTCACAAAGGAATTGAGAGAAAAATCTAATATACCAGATTAGGAATGAAAAGGGGGAGATAGCCACAGTTACTGCAGAGATTCAAAGGGTAATCAGCGACTACTTTCAGAAATTCCATGCCACAAAACATGAAAACCTGGAGGAAATGAATAAGTTCTTGGACTCTTATAATCTTACATGGTTAAACCAGGATGATCTTGCATATCTAAACAGACACATCACTACTGAGGAAATTAAAACAGTTATCAAGAATCTTCCCAAAAACAAAAGCTCAGGCCCAAATGGATTCACTAACGATTTCCTTCAATCCTCTACAAGCTCCTCCATGAAATTGTAGAATCAGGAACACACTCAAACATTTTTTATGAAGATAATATCACCTTGATACCAAACCAGATAGAGATGCTGCAAATAAAGAAAACTAAGAGTAATGTCCCTGATGAATACAGATGCAAAGATCCCCAACAAAATTCTGGCAAATAGGATTCAATGCCTCATCAAGAAGGTCATTCACCACGACCAAGTAGGTTTCATCCCAGGAGTGCAAGAATGGTTTAACATCTGTAAATCAATCAACATAATACACCATATCAACAAATAGAAAATTGGGGAGTCGGGAGGTGGCGCAGGAGGTAAGGTGCCTGCTGCCTTGCCTAGGACGGATCACGGTTCGATCCCCCAGTTCCCATATGGTCCCCTGTGGCTGCCAGGAGCGACTTCTGAGTGCATAGCCAGGAGTAACCCCTGAGCGTCACTGGGTGTGGCCCCCCCCAAAAAAGAAAATCAATCAACATAATACACCATATCAACAAAAATAAAAATGATCATATCAATAGGTCCAGAAACAATAT
>PVKC010033897.1:0-13868 GCA_004027635.1 Crocidura indochinensis | reverse complement strand
TAGGGGAAAAAAATTCTTACTACTAAAACGAAGTTTTTGGAGACGTGCATCTGGTAAACCTATTTCAGCTTTTCCGAGGTTCATTCTTAGTTTTGTTAACATTAAATAATAACAACTATTCATGTAAGCTGGTCTCATGATATATCTTGACCCTTAGCAATCCCACATACAGCAGCTTATTGTGGTATCCTTTAAATACGAGAAAGGTTTTACTTTGCCAGGAAAAAAGAGAAATCAAAGGGTTACTGTATGTTACATAGCCCAGGAAATATTGGCAGTGTGCTCCTTGGCTTTCATTCGAAGAACAGCGATGCTGGAAGACCTTCTTTCGAACTCGGGCTTTGTTTCAAACGCGTGTCCATTGGTGGCCCCCGTCAGAAGAGAGTCAGTAAAGAAATTGTTGAGGGGCACATGGCTGAACTGGTTCTGGTGGTTGGAAAAGCCCGTGTAACTGGAGTCTGTCCGAGACGAGTGAGAATAAGGTGTCATGCAGGAGGACGTATCACGTGGTAACATGCATGAAGTAACCACAGAACCGCTGCTTGCATTTCCTGCCCACAAATTGTTTTGAATCTGGAAGATATAAAAATAAATATGACTCTCAGCCATTCTCACTTGGGCTCTTCCCTTCATTTGGGAAACTGCACTTACTCAATTTTGTTGATTATTTACTGGTGGCTCCTATTTGGGGGGAGGGTGGTCTGTAATTATCTTTGACATATGGAAGGTGATTACTGAAAAATTATTTGAATGATTCTTCCAATTTGTTCTGCTCTGTGAGATTACCCCAAGCCACATATGTGACCACAAGAGACAGGCCCATTGCTCCAGTATTATTTTTATAGTTATGATTTAGAAAATAAAATCTGCAAGACTTAGGCATGATTCATGACCAACTCATGTGCTTCGAAAGCAAGTTAAAAATAGGGTTTTAAGTATAAATAGTGTTCATCTTCTTAAAGAAAATGACACAGTTGCACTCCCTAGTTCCATAGTTCAACTTTCTGCTGCAGCAATTTTTGTTGGAAACCATCGTGGACAGTGGGCTATTTGTTCTATAAAGTTATTTATCTGCCCTCCTACAAAAAAAGGTATTTATTTTATCAAAGTTATTTTGAAAAATAATTTACTCCTTTACTGCTTGTTATTTTTAATGCCTCTGAATATAAAGCTACATGAATATGAGAAATAAACATTTCATAAATTTACTTTATATCTATCATATAATCATTGCAATAGAACTAATGACATGAAATAAATTCATAATTCAAAAACATGATAATTTAGAAAATTTTCATAATTAAAATACTGGGTAATATTTTATATAAGAGTGAGAGTTGCATTTTAGGTTCAACAAAACTTATAAATCCCATTATTAAATTAATCCAATAAATTATCCTGTGCAATATTACCAATAACTATTTCTAAAGTTACTGGCAAGTTACCATTCTATAAATAAATGCTAACTAGAATATGTATTGATTTAATAAAAGAAACTATAAAGCACTTATTCAAATTAAAATATTTAGCTTCACAGGCACTAATGAAAACCACAGAGAAGATCATGATACAGGGAAAAATTGAGGAAAAAGAAAATATTGCCTGGCATAGCATGGAAGAGTATATCTGCAAAATATATAATTTAAAAATATTTGACTTTATGCAACATTATAAGAGATTGAAATAAAAGACAGAAATATGTATTTTTGAATTTAGATTATTGATATTGTGTACATACTCAAATGTCATATATTTATTTTTTCCTTTTTGTATAGGAACCACACTGAGAAATGCTGGGCTGAGACATATGATGCAGGGGATCGAATTCAGGGTCTCACACAGGCCAACTATCTCCTTCCTTTTGAGTTAGCCCATTGCATTTATTATATAGAGTACAGTCCACTGCATATAATAAAACAATGTTTTAACACCCAATCTTAACACCCATAGTTTCTAAAACTTTCTTTCAATGAATAACAGAAAGCAAGCTAAGGAATCTCTTTCTTGTATCATTAGAGATATTATTCTATCACCTAAGAAAGGATTTCAAAACAGAAAGAAAACTGATCTAGTAGCTTAGGTAGAACTTCTATGAATTTTTAAATACACGTTTGTGAGTTTATTTAGGTATGTCACATGAGTGAGTGAGGTATATCTAAAGATAAATATAACTTGCATATTTTATTCCCCCTTAAATTTTCATTCGTTATGTCATTTTAGAGTTGGCTCATTCTACTCTAAGTGTTCCATTTTTAATGAAAAATACTGTTGATGACAGTGATTGCCAAGTTATATAAGGCAAAAAAAACAAGAGGAGCTGATGTCATTACTTTAAATAGGTACTTCTAATATAACCTGGGTGACATTTTTCTCTGACCATCAATCTTCAAATATATAGTTTAAAAAATCTTCAAATATATAGTTTAAAAAATCTTCAAATATATAGTTGTTTCAATTTTAGTCCATTAATAATATTTACAATACATAGAAATATACTTCTCAACTAGTTAAAAATACAAAATAAGGATGGTCATCAAGGAATATAATTAATGAATATAAATTAATAAAATATTTTCTTCTTGAAACATTTATAATTTATTTATTTTTTAAAAATAATATATTTAAGCCTTTATGATTACAAACATGTTTTCTTTAGGGGGCACACCTGTTGATGCTTAGGGTTACTTCTGGCTATCCGCTCAGAAATCGCTCCTGGCTTGGGGGGACCATATGGGTTGTCAGGGGATCGAACTGTGGTCAGTCCTAGGCTAGTGCTTGCAAGGCAGATGATTACCTCTAGCCTCACCACTCCAGCCCTGATTACAAACATGTTTGTAGTTGGGTTTCAATCACAAAAAGAATGACCCCTTCACCAGTGCAACCTTCTCATCACCAATGACCCCAATCTCACCTTAGTATATTATACATTTCTAAGAACCATTCCAGTTTCTATGAAACTCTGAAGTTTCTTATTATAAATGATAAAATAAGTAGATTGTATTAGTTTTTAACAAAGTAACTGATAAACTTATTTATTAGAGCGGTTGTCTTCAATGGATTTGTGAAGATACATGAACATCTTTCTGTAGCAACAAGATTTTTACTAAAAATGTCTTTAACAAATCTCTCATTTCTCCATCTCACTTTGTTGAACATTTTTAAAATGCTGGTATGTCTTCAATTGAGAATCTAGCTGTTTTTAGTATAAAAATTAAGCAAAGGGAGGTTCAGAAACATAGTTTAATGGATAGGGCTCCCACTCAGCAAACCACAGTAGAGTAGGGCTCGATTCTGGCACCACTAGGGCTCTAGGCCAACAGTAATAATCTATGCTAAAGAAATCTCTTGTAAATTCTGAGCACAATCATGTGTAGGCCCCCAAACAAACAAAAGCAAAACCAAGACAAAGTTAAATACCCTTAAAGAACAGAAAGTTGCCTTCCTCTAAACCTTTCCTCTAACAGTTTAAACATCTGATGATGACAATCATGATGAGGTTTATGACAGGCAGCCATAATTAACTGCTGTGTCAGACAATATGTTCAAAATGGTCCGAAGACTTCTAATCATTTCAATGCACCGCAAAGGCATATGCTTTTGGAAAAGCAAAACTAGAGAACAGAGATCTAAGATTACAAGATTACAATAGTGATCAACTCTAACCCCCTGAAATGTAAAATGCTACAATGACATCACTGGTTTCCTAAATTGAAATGACTGATTTGTTTACTCACAATCCTAACATCACAGGATTTTATAGACTTTACTCTGAAATGATTTTATAAGTGTACCCTCACCTTCAGACTAACACATGCAAGATATGAATATTTAATATATATTACTTAAATAAATGAAAATTCTCTAAACAAGGAAATTTTGACTGGTTCACCTTGTAGATGGAATAATAAATTCACAGATAGCTCATGTTATATTTATTGGACTCAAGGGTTGAAAGATAGAATAAACATGCTGGGAGCCAGGAGGTGGCGCAGGAGGTAAGGTGCCTGCTGCCTTGCCTAGGACGGACCACGGTTCGATCCCCCGGTTCCCATATGGTCCCCCGTGCCTGCCAGGAGCGACTTCTGAGCGCATAGCCAGGAGTAACCCCAGGAGCGTCACTGGGTGTGACCCAAAAACCAAAAAAAAAAAAAAAAAAGAATAAACATGCTATAAAATATGAACAGAAATCATGAAATTTTTATCACTAGACTTTAGTGGTCATATATTGCAACTGGGTAGTTTTTTCTCTTTAAACACTTATCAAATATACGTTATTTTGGAGATTCTAATTAATTATCATGGACTATGTCACAAGGAAACTGTAGTTAAATTATATTAATGATATGAACATATAATTCTGAAACTCAGAATGTTTAAAACAATGTATTCAAATTTCAGGAAATAATCTAGAGTATCATCTTCCTCTCAAATACAAAACCACTTATACATTTTCAATTATGCTTATTTCAAGAAGCTTATTACAAAAAATAAACTCACATCCCATTTTGGATACTTCTATATGAAATAAGTTTAACTTCCCCTTATCACTCTCACTACTCCTTTCCTTAAAAATAATAGAAATAAATTTTCTTCCCACATGCAAAAATATTCAATTATCCCAAAGAAAATAGTATACAAAATAAGATCTTTTCCTTATAATACATGGTTTTCAAAGTATATTATTCTAGTCACATTCCTCTGGTTTTACTGAAATTGTTCACACCTCACCCTGTTCATATTATGGTCCTGACTAGAATTTATCATATTAGGGGTTCTATACTGTGTGTGCTATAGGGAAAGTCATAGAGGTACATATCTTTGTTGTTAAATCTAGACCATCATTTTTTCAAAATCTGAAAAAATATTTGATCAAATAAGAAAGTTACCAGTTATGTGGTATCAATTACAGTAAAAGTGTGTCTAGTCTAGTCAATATCTTCTCACCAATTTCATTGTATTTAAAATTTTATAGCTATTTTCTAAAATACACACCACAGTGTATTAAGTGGCACTTATTTATAAATGTATATGTGTATATAATTGTCCATATGTGATCACATATACACACAGATATATGTATTTCATAAACAACATACAAACACTCATAAAATAGGCCCTATGATGTTAAAATTTGAAATATTTTTTCTAAATTAAATTAATTTAGAATTAACTTCTATATTAAGTTCTTTCCCTTTTTTTAACAACCACATGAACACCAATAATGGCAATGTTCAGCACCAAATAATTTGGAGTAGGGACACTGTAAGATTCTCATTCTATAGCACTCAAGGGTTGAAAGCCAGGAACAAGCATGATTTAAATAATGTGCACATCCTTCTCTCCTGCTTGCTGATACAACTAAATTATATATTTAAATTATATAAATTATATATATATATTATATATTGGTTTTTGGGTCACAACCAGCAGTGCTCAGGGGTTACTCCTGGCTCCATGCTCAGAAATTGCTCCTGGCAGGCACGGGGGACCATATGGGGCACCGGGATTCGAACCGATGACCTTTTGCATGAAAGGCAAACGCCTTACCTCCATGCTATCTCCCGGGCCCCTAAATTATATTTTTTTAAAGAGTGACTGCACTTCTATTTTATTTTATTTAAAAGTACAAGAGAATCTAAAATCTGTGCACATTTTTGTGTGTTGTATAACTTTTTAAGTTCTGCATGATATGTTCAAAGCATGGACCAGGGAATTTAGAAACATGCCTCCTATTAGCATTAGTGGAAGTGGAGCTGACTTCACTGCACTCTACTTTCAACATTTTTCTTTTAATATTTTTTGAATAAAGTAAAAATGCAACAATAAATTATGCCATGACTTTGGAAACTTGAATCAAAACTGGTTTTTTGTAAAATTCTTTCCAAATTGAAATATACTTATTAAACAGTTTTCCTTATAAGAAATTAAATATAATAGAAATAAGATTATGAACATATATAAAATATATTTAAGACAGGTGAGCTCTCTTCCTTCACCTCTTCTCTCTTTATATAGTCTACTTCTATGTGCCAGCATGTAAGACACACCTGCACACACATGTACAGATCATGCTTCATTCATACTATACTCACATCATGTGTTCCACAAACACTTCCCTGTAGTCATTACATGTTATTTAAAAAAGATCTGGGATAAACAAAAAAGTTACTTGTAATAATAGTGCAACTACTTTGTTTTGAAAGGCAAAAAGTTGATTTAGTTTGGCCTTTTTGACAAATGTTTTACATTATGACACAGTCTATTTTCTTCTTACTATTATAATTATGCAGTTATTTTATAGGTTGATCATATTATTTTTAAAATAACAACTTCAAACATATAGCCACTTTTTACAAAAGTTTTTTTTTCAGAAACTATGAAATTCTTACCATCATTTGCCTTCCTTGATAAATTTAGAGAGGTAAAATAATATAAGTTAAAGGTTAATAATTTTTATATTTTTAGCCTTAGACTAAATTTAGAATCTTATTAACTTCTTTTGTAACTTATAATAAATGGCTTTTTAAAGATTGAATTTGCTACCAGTGAATAATAATACATACTGAGTCCTTATTTACCTAAAAAAAATCACAATTTTAATTACTGATAAAGTGATTAATCTGAGCATGAGCAGGAACTACTTGACATAAAAATAAGAAAACATTTTGCTCATTACTGCTCATAAAATATAGTTTTTCAAAACATTTTAATAAAATATTAAGAATTTTAGGAACCTGTTAACATTACACAAACTCTAAAATTCAAAGGAATATTTTTCAATATATTAAGTTGAGAATAGAAATCTATCAGAGGTCACATATTAAATATTATTCCAATTTTGATCTCTAAATTACATCATTATTGATCATAAATTAGAAATGTGTGTAAGGATTTGGAACAAGAAAATAAATCTTTCCAATAATATAATCTGTTAAAAAATAATGATTGAGGTCAATAATTTGAGAATAAAATTGCTTCGTGTAAAATAAAGTTGTATGTATATTGTGGCACACTAAAATATTAAAACTACTGAGTCTCTTAGACAGCATTAAATAAAATTGACTAGTTTCTATTATTCAAGTAATATTGGAAATACGTCCATTAAATATAGAATAAACATTAATTAATTTTCCTTTAAGTTTGGATGCATTCCTAAATTTTGTGACATAAAAAGGATATCTTATCATATATGCCTTAAAACATAAAATTTTAACTAAACTAATATGAGTATAAAATAATAAAACTTAGACTTGTTATAAAGTAATAATTACTCTATGGTGTATTTTACAATGATTGGTGGGAATAAAGTGAATTTTTATTTAAAATGAATGAGATATTTTCATATATTTTAATACATAAAATATTGTCAACTTATCAATTTTTTTGTTTTAATGAAACATTATTAAAATGTTTCAAATTATATAATACAAAGATTAAAATATAAAGTTCCCCAGGTTAGTGAGTAACAAGACACCAGTCAAATAAGAAAATCTTTGACTAACACAAAAATTCTTTCATCTTAGGTCTAAGATTTTTAGATCTTGAATTAGTGTTATATATGAATTTTAAATCTTATTTTGAAGACCTGAGTAACTCTGTAAATGATATTCATCTTTGTATTGGCTACCAAGTTAGAATTTGAATTTTGTAATTGAAATCAATTGTCAATTATTGCAATCTCTTTTATTATAAATTCCATTATTTATAATTAGAATCAAAACATATAAACATACAACTAATGTAAATGGTACAAAAAATGATAAGGCACAGCATTAAGTTCAAACAAACAATAATTGGGAAAATTATAGGTTTTAGCCCACTGGTCTGCTCTCATATACTTCACAGGATCTGATGATTTAATATCCCCTCTGTTTCTTCTTTTTTCTCCTATAAGGTAGTTTTTATATGTATAAACTAACATTGGCACTATTTAAAAGCTTCTGTTTATCTTTTTCTCACAATTTATTTTGTTAATCTGTTAAATTTATTGACTTATCCTTTTTCTTAAAGCATACATAAATTTTAGGTTTTGAAAGGTTTTTTAATAATTAAATAATTTAAAAGTATTTACCCATAATTTTTCTACCTAATTGAAACTGAAAAGAATATACTTTATGCTACTAACTTTACTTTTAAAATATAGACATATGCAACAAAGTCTGCCTCATGCTATATATAATTGATCTTAAGGCATACATGCAAAATTCTTTTTTAAATTTCAATAAGAGTGCTCTATCTTCATAGATTCAATTCAATCAATAACTTTATTCATTAAAAAGTGAGTTAATTGGGCCGGGCGGTGGCGCTGGAGGTAAGGTGCCTGCCTTACCGCGCTAGCCTTGGACGGACCACGGTTCGATCCCCCGTGTCCCATATGGTCCCCCAGGCCAGGGGCGACTTCTGAGCGCATAGCCAGGAGTAACCCCTGAGCGTCACTGGGTGTGGCCCAAAAACCAAAAAAAAAAAAAAAAAAAAAAAGTGAGTTAATTGAGAAATGACAGACTATCTTATAATTTATGACTTTACTTTTATCAGTGAGAAATTACGTAACATGAGGAAGGCTTGGACTAATAACGCTAATAGTTTTGCCCTCATGTACAATATAAGGATTTTCACTGTAACCCACTATATGACCAAATCTTCTGAATGTTTCACAAGTGTGAGAGGTTTTTTTTTTTACACAATTCATCAATCATGACAATACTATTTTAACCTCTTAAATGACTATAATATTTCTTTGCTTCAAATACTTTTAAATATAGAAATAACAGTACTAAAAATGTAATCCTTTCTCTCGAGGTTAAAACTACTCCAGATGTTTTTAAATTGCTAAACCATAGCGGTTGATGGAGATGAGTTCCATATTTATTTTTTTGAGTAAAGGTAAATTTTAAAATTTGTAGGAACTGAGAATAGATAAAAGTAGGATAAACATTGTTCTCCCAATTGCTATAGACATAAGTTTAATCTTTTCATTTAAAATTGGATAATTATAATAATTAAAATATAATGTCAACAAGAAATGTTATAGACAGCTTTAATCTGTGTCTTAACTCCCAATGACTCCAAATTATCTTTAAAACTAATGATCAAACTCCAAGTGGCATATATTTAAAAGTTTCCAATTAAACAGAAAGCAAAATGTGTGTGTCTCTTTATATACTGGGTAAACAGAATTAGTTATAATGCGTATAAGACAAAATGTGAAACCTCATACAAATTTTTACTCATTTAAAACAAAATTTTTAAGCTATTGGACCAAAAACAGTTGGGCTTACTCCTGACTTTGAGGTCAAGGATAAGTGTTGGTGCACTTGGTGGAGCATCTCTGATAACCAGAAATGAATTCAGGTCAGCTGCGTGCAAAGTAATCACTTACTTACTGCTCTGTCTCTCTGTCTCTGTCTCTGTCTCTGTCTCCCTCCTTCTCTCTCTATCTCTCTTTCTCTCTCTCTCTCCCTCTATCTATCTATCTATCTCTATCTCTCTCTCCCCACATTAAAAACTTCAGCTCTTAAGTTTTTTTTTATTTTTATTGTGACCAATATATTACAAATCTTTCACAGCTATTTTTAAAGGTACATAGTGACAGTGAATTAGGACCATTCCCACCACCAGTGTTGTCCTCCCTTTGCCCCTGTTCCAGGCATGCATCTCACACCTCCCGATTTTACCCTCTGGACTGCTATTGTTGTAGATTGGGAATCTTGATTCTTATTGCCGTTGACTTTAAGTTTTAGAACGAGAAAAGAGACCTGTCGAATTAAAATTATACTCAATTTTAAAGTTAGTATGTTTTGTTGTCCTAATTTGAGGAAAATGATATTTAACATTCTTTCCATGTCCCTCAATAATAATAAGGACATGAGAGACTATGAGAACCAATTAGATATCCCTTCACTGTAAAGCCAAATGAAAAATAGCTGCTATAGAATTTTTCTATCTGTTGACCATGAAAACATCCTTGCATAAATTATTTTATTTACTCCCTATAAGTATGTGAAATTTCATTCCTAGTCCCATTTATTTCAAATGGAGTGTAATATTCCAGAGGTGAACTTATTAGTATTTGTCAGAATCTAAAAATCTAAGTGAAAGAGTCAAGATTTGATCTTAAGATTCTCCAACCATGAAATCCATTATTGCTACATTACCAGCTCAACCCTTATCCCATGACTTATTTCCATAAACTATTTGGGAGTCAATTAAATCCTTCCATAATATAAAATTCATATTAAACATTATAATGAGAATGGTAGTCATTTTCACCAACAATATATTCATGTCAAATTCAATCATATAGAGAATGAAGCAGATTTTGCTGCATAAAATAAAAATAAAATTTAATGGGCATATGGCTGGAGCAATATCTCAGCAGTAGGGCATTTGCCTTGCAGATCCAGGATAGACTGGGTTCTATCCCCGGTGTCCCACTTGGTCCCCCTACCCAGGACTGATTTCTGAGCGCATAGCCAGAAATAACATGAGTGAAACCCGGTGTAACCCAGAAACATATATGTATTCATGGACATGTAGCTTGAACCAAAGCTACTGGTAGGAAATTTACATAACTTAATGGAATATAGGAATATACTCTTCCAGTAAACGTTTATATCTTAACAGAAAATACTGAGTTAGCCTGTCTAGCTAGAGTGCAGGCGGGGTGAGGTGGGGAGGGGAGAGATTTGGGACATTGGTGATGAGTGTTCTTTACATGACAGAAACCCAACCACAATCATGTTTGTAATCACGGTGTTTAAATAAAATATTATTTAAAAAAGATTGTTTTAAATATACTTCTATTTTGATATACTATCAACAAGTTAGAATGTAATGTTCACAGTTAATTTGCTTACTTTTTAAACTGAAGGACAAAATTATCTATGTCTCCTGGTTTTTTGGGTCTACAGATTTCATAAAGTACTGAAAGAATTTTACAAATTTTGTAACCTGGCCATAAAGGAGGAGCTTTAGTCTGCATTATTCAGATCACTCTCAGTTCTAAAACATTAGCTACTAGATATTGATAGACATACTAGAAATAACAGGAAAAATGAAAGAAAAAAGCAAAAGGCCTATATCTTTTAAGATCAGCCTATACCTTTTAGCAGAGGAGTAAAATGATACTCAAGGAAGAAAAATCAATTTGTTAAGACTGCAGAGCCATTTAACAGCAGAAATTCAGAACCAGTTTTCATAAAAACAATTTTTTATAAAAATTGTTTCATTTCTGTTTGATAATACACTACTCAATAAACATAGAACTGAATCCTTATTGTTATGTTGTCTTCAAGTATATATTTGGCAATAAAATAATATATATTGTTTTCTTTTATATAATTGGCATAATGGTGTGATAAAAGATAAGAATTGAATCATCCTTCAAAATACATGACATTGTAAATGTAGTGCAAGCAACCATCCTCTATAATCCACCAAATGTCAGGAAGAAAGAGATCTGTTGATTGCAGGAAGATTGAGAAGAGATTTTCTGGAGAAATAAGAGGTCTATATAATAGGAAGGGGCCAGAGGAAACAGAATAAGCACCAGCGGGCCCGGAGAGATAGCACAGTGGCGTTTGCCTTGCAAGCAGCCGATCCAGGACCAAAGGTGGTTGGTTCGAATCCCGGTGTCCCATATGGTCCCCTGTGCCTGCCAGGAGCTATTTCTGAGCAGACAGCCAGGATTAACCCCTGAGCACCGCCAGGTGTGGCCCAAAAACAAAACAAAACAAAAAAAACAAAAAAAAAAAAAAAAAAAAAAAAAAAAAAAAAAAAAAAAAAAAAAAAAAAAAAAAAAAAAAAAAAAAAAAAAAAAGAATAAGCACCAGCAATGCAACTGCTTGAAGATGTCAGACAGTAAAGAACAATACTCTAATGTAGTTCACTCATAGTTAGAATCACACGATCATTGATGTAGTGAGTGAATAAGATTTTCTTCAATGCCCTGTTATTCAGATATGAAAACACAATGTTTTCAAGAATATCACCACTAGAACCATAATACTCACTTGCCTGATTATGTGCTACTCAACAAGAGGAAGCTAAAGAAAAATAATTAGTGTAACAGCCTAAAAAATTAGTTTGTTTAAATTATTCATTGCCTTTTTTCAAATATTTTAAACATTGAAGCATTTTCCTTTTCAAAATTATTAAATATATTCATGTGAAAATAAAAAAAAGTCATTGCTCCATTAGGAATTAAGGAGAAAATGTGACTAAAGTTCCCTGGACTTCTGAACTTTGAAAATATGGGGCTCAAATTTAGCCATAGAATGAATGAAGCTTGGCTGAAAATAAGCCTTCACTGGTTATTACTATTTTAACTGTTAAGACAGTTACTATATATAATGTCAATATAGTCTAATGAAAACCAGCAAAAACAAAAATATCAGCATTGTAGAAACTGTTTCTAATATAAATAAACATGCTATATGTTCCTTAGACACTCAGACACACAGAAATTTTAGAGAGATACCTTCATAATAGGGATGGTTCTTATCCACACCAAGTAAACTCGAGATGGTTTTTGAAACCATATATTTTTCATGTGTTCCTGTGTATGCTTTTGCTTTCCTGCCAAATTGCTAATTCTTTATTTCTGTCTTGGCTCTAACATTTTCTAGTTTCCAACTTTTATTGTAATAAATTATTTTTTTTCAGTAATTAGTAACAGTGACCAAGTTCGATGTCTTATTTCAATGAGTTGTTGAATTCTATTTCAATTCCTATTTTTCCTAGAGTAAATCTCTATTTTAAATCAACATTCTAAAAACGAAAAAAAGTTCCTCTGGTTGAAGCTTGGGAAACATAATGCTGCTATATTTTTTAGCAAACAGAAAATATCCACTGCATATTTTTAAGTTAAAATAGAATACTTACCTAACTTTCCATAATTGCAGTGAGGAGGGGAGGCAATTGAAGAACTTTGTTGCAAGTATTAAATGGCCTACTAGTATAGAAAAACAATGTGAATAGCTGATGTATTAATCTATACTATGAATTAATGGAACCTCCAGTAGCTTCAATGTGTGACCTCTGAGCTCTAGTAGTTAGGTTATGAGGTGGGCACATATTTCTACAGCATGCATTGAATACATATGTCCAATGACTAGTTAGAGAGAATAAGTGCGAAATTTCCATTATTTGTGAGGGAAAACTTTTTTGAATCAAACTTTCTTTGAAGTGAAAAAAAAAATCACATGGAAAATCCAATTAAATTATTTTCTTTCTTGCTTAGTTACTTTAGATTATCTCATTCTGTCAACAATATCAAATGCTTTGGCACAATAGTATATTACAAATATCATTTTGGGAGGAAGGAATGATCATTTAAAATATTTTCTTACATATTAAGCTTTTATGTAGAGAGTAACAGGTGTTATATACTATTCAAAAAATTTTATATTTTTCTTAAGAATAATAAGGTGGAGATATGGTAACAAATAGCGAAAAAGAGAGAATTAGAAAATAGAATGAGAGTTATAAGGAAAGGTATATAAAAGCTGGGAACAGGAGTGGAGGGAGGACAATATTGGTGGTGGGAATACCCTTCACTCATTGTCACTATGTACTGTAAATAATTATGTGTAATGAACTTCAGTCAGAATAAAAATTAAAAAAAAAGAGAAGAGAGGAAAAAAGGAAGAAAATATAACAGCAATACAAAAAAAAAACAACCAAACAATAAACACAGTTCCCAAATAAAAACAAAACAAAGCAAAAACACCACCAACAACAATAAAAAATAAAAATTAAAAAGAAAGAAAGAATAATAACAAAAAGAAAGAAAGAATAATAACAAGAAAGAAAAAGAAAGAAAGAAAGAAAGAGAAGAAAGAAAGAAAGAAAGAAAGAAAGAAAGAAAG
>PVKC010033896.1:0-13843 GCA_004027635.1 Crocidura indochinensis | reverse complement strand
TTTTTTTTTGGTTTTTGGGTCACACCCGGCAGTGCTCAGGGGTTACTCCTGACTTCATGATCAGAAATCGCTCCTGGCAGGCACGGGGGACCATATGGGGCACCGGGATTCGAATTGATGACCTTTTGCATGAAAGGCAAATGCCTTACCTCCATGCTATCTCCCAGGCCCCAAAGGCCGAGCTTTGCAAGTGTTCCTGAGAACATTTTCTTGATAGGCTCCTGATATATAAAGAGGGTATGGGAGCAGGGAATAAACTCAAATTTGAGGTATATTGCCATTTCTTTTCTGGATATAAAGAAAACTATGTACCGTGTCTGGATCTCAGATTAAAGGTGCCCTTAATTTGTGTATATACTGTCTATTTAATTTATTATACTCATAGTCTTGGGGGCAATAAATTAATCTACAAACATAAAATGGAATTATACAGATTCACTATCTTTGATGTTTTTCTTTTTTAACTTTATTATTGATTGGTTGATCGATTGATGGATTGGGTCTGACTCTGCACTCAGAAATCACCCCTGGCAGGCTGGAGGACCATAGGGGATGCCAGGAATGGAGCCGGGTTCATCCCAGGTAGGCCACATGCAAGGCAAATACCCACCACTGTGCTATCTCTCTGGCCCCTGATTTTATTTGATTTTTGGGTCACACCCGTTAGTGTTCAAGGGTCACTCCTGGCTCTACACTCAGAAATCGCCCCTGGCAGGCATGGGGGACCATATGGGATGCTGGGATTCAAACCACCTTTCTACTGGACATAAGACAAACGCCTTACCTCCATGCTATCTCTTTGGCCCCAGCCCCTGATATTTTTTCTGTGATAAATGGGTACAGATGAAATGTGCTTGTGTGAGATTTTAGGGTAGATAAAGACAAATCGAGGGAAGACTAATTTTTGGGAGAGTGATTGTCAGAAGATTTTCAGTGTACATCACTATTTTCTCTCATTTTAATAACTAGTTATGTCTTAATATATCTACATATTTTCATATATAGTGATATAATCATTGTTGACTCTGGTTTGGATTTTACTTATACCATTTCTTAGCATCACCAATGCACCTGAGACCCTTTGGCCCCTGTCCCCTGTTTTTATATTTGTGTTGCTCCAACTCCAATCAATTTCTTTACCCTACTATATCTTAGGCCTAGAGTGTTTGTGCAAATCCCCATTTCAATCATGGCAATTCTTCTTGCAGATATTATAATTGACACATATAAATGATATTGTATATTTATCATTATTCTTCTGGATAATTTCATTTTTTGTGGTTTTTGGATCACACCCGGCAGTGATCAGGGGTTACTCCTGGCTCCATGTTCAGAAATTGCTCCTGGCAGACACGGGGGACCACATGGGGCACCGGGACTCGAACTGATGACCTTCTGCATGAAAGGCAAATGCCTTACCTCCATGCCATCTCCCGGGCCCTGGATAATTTCATTTAACATATCTTCCAGTTCCAATCTGTGTTGTAGCAAATTACATAATTGCATTATTACATAGAACTATGTGTATTACATTATATATCTGTACAATATATTCATGGTCCACTCATCTGTTGTGAGGTATCTAGGTTGAGTCCAATTCTCAGCTATTGTACATAGTAGTACAATGAATACTGGTGTGCATACATACTTTTGGATGATTTTTCTGTTCTGGGGGTGAATAAACAAATTCAGGATTTCTGTGTAACATGGCAGCTTGATTCCAAGTTTACTGAGAATGCTGTATACTGTTTGCCATAGGGGTAGACCAGACATCATTTCCACCAGCTGTGGATGAGAATTCCTTTTTTAAATTACACCCTGTCAACACACATTTTCCCCAGAAATTTTGATATATATTATCCTCAGTTGTGTAAGATGACATCTCATTCTTTGTTGATTTGGATTTCCCTAATGATAAGTTATGATGTGAATTTATCTTGAACCTGTTGGCCATTTGTTGGTGTTTCTCTGAGAAATTTCTATTTATTTACTCTCCCAGTTTTAATGACTAGTTTAGATTTTGTGGTGTTAACCTTTATGAGTATTCGCTATATCATAGATATCAACCTGACATCTAATGTACTGAGTGCAAATATTTTCTTCTGCTCAGCTTATCTTTTAGTTTTATTCCATGCTTCTTTCACCATACTGTAATGTTTTAGTTTGATAATATTCCATTTATTCAGAATTTATTCTATTGCCTTGCCATTGACATCCTATTATTGAAGATTTCTTTGAGATCTACATCTTGAAGTGTTCTGTCCAAGTTTTCCTCAGTGTATTTTATGGATACAAGTCTGATCTCAAAGTTTTTGATTCATTTTTATTTGACTTTTATGTACAATTTGAGAGATGGATTCAACTTTTATTTCTTCCATGTGGTTATCCAATGGTACACAAACCATTTGTTGAAAAGGTCTTTATTCCATTTCATATTCTTGGCTCTTTGTCAAAGATTTATTGACCATGTACTTGGGAGTTTGTCACTAGAAATTCTATTCTAACCCATTGAACTGATAGTCTGCCTTTGTTTTAATGCCATGCTATTATTATTATTATTATGGTTTTCTAGCCCAGCTTGAGTTAGATGACCTCAAGTAAGTAATTAGAGAAAATTTCTTGTTTTTCAGTATGGTTTTTGCTATTCTATGTATTACAGGGTTCCATGCAAACTTTCTAATAACTGTTCTAAGTCTTTGAATAATGTTGTTTGGATTTCCATAGAGATTGTATTTAATTTACATAGTAGTTTAGGTTAGATGTTCATTTTGTTAACATTGATTCTTCCAATTCATGAGCATGAGATTTCTTTTCCATTCCCTTAGGTCTTCTTCAATTTCCTCTTTTTTTTTTTTTTGGTTTTTGGGCCACACCTGGTGACACTCAGGGGTTACTCCTGGCTATGTGCTCAGATCGCTCCTGGCTTGGGGGACCATATGGGAAACGGCGGTCCGTCCTAGGCTAGCGCAGGCAAGGCAGGCACCTTACCTCAAGCACCACGGCCCGGTCCCGGCATTTTTTTTCAATTTCCTCTTAAGTGTTTTCTTGGTATAAATTTCTCACCTATTTTGTTAATTGCTAAGTACTGATGATAGGTTTGACACTATTTGAAATAGGATAGGGCTTTTGATTTCTTTCTATTTTGATATATTATTTGTATTAAAGAATAAAAATATTTTTCTGTATTGACATTGTAGTCATCAATTTTGCTGTATTGGTTTATTGTTCTGATGATTTTTTGTTGTGCTTGGCTGTTTTAGGCAATTTATTTTATCCTCATTCAGTTTTGGAAGAATATGTTTCTAGAAATTAATCAACTTCTAGGTTCTCTAGTTTAACATACTATAGTTCCTAATAATCTTTTATGATATCTTGGATTTCTAGAAGTTCTAATGTAATTTCTCCCCTTTCATTTCTGACCAGAATCATTTGAGCACCAATGCCCCAAATCTCCCCCCTCCCCATCCCACCTGTACTCTAGACAGGCTTTCTACTTCCCTCGTTCATTCTCATTGTAGGACTGTTCTCAATGTAGTTATTTCTATAACTAAACTCATCACTCTTTGTGATGAGCTTCATGAAGTGAGTTAGAACTCCCAGCCCTCCTCTCTTTTGTCGCTGAAAATTATTGCAAGTATGTCTTTCATTTTTCTAAAAACCCATAGATGAGTGAGACTATTCTGCATCTTTCTCACTCCCTCTGACTTATTTCACTCAGCATAATAGATTCCAGGTACATCCATGTATAGGAAAATTTCATGACTTCATCTCTCCTGACGGCTGCATAATATTCTATTGTGTATATATGTACCACAGTTTCTTTAGCCATTCATCTGTTGAAGAATCTTGATACGATAAATAGTGCTGCAATGAATATAGGTGTGAGGAAGGGAGTTTTGTATTGTATTTTTGTGTTCCTAGGGTATATCCATAGGAGTGGTATAGTTGGATTATATGGGAGATCAATTTCCAGTTTTTGAAGGAGTCTCCATGTTACTTTCCATAACGGTTGGATTAGACAGCATTCCCACTAGCAGTGGATAAGAGTACCTTTCTCTCCACATCCCTGCCAGCACTGCTTGTTCTCATTCTTTGTGATGTGTGCCAGTTTCTGTAGTGTACCTCATAGCTGTTTTGATTTGCATCTCCCTGATGATTAGTGATGTGGATCATTTTTTCATGTGCCTTTTGGTCATTTGTATTTCTTTTTGTCAAACTGTCTGTCCATTTATTTTCCCTATTGTTTGATGGGATTAGTTTTTTTTCTTGTAAATTTCTGTCAGCGCCGTGTAGATTTTGAATATTAGCCCCTTATCTGGTGGGTATTGGGTTTTTCCAACTCGGTGGATGGCTCTTGTATCCTGGGCACTATTTCCTTTGAGGTGCAGAAGCTTCTCAGCTTAATATATTCCCATCTGTTAATCTCTGCTTCCACTTGTTTGGAGACTGCAGTTTCCTCCTTTAGTCTCAATGTCATGGAGTTTTGTTTTATATACCTTATGTTATCAGGTATGATATCAAGGTCTTCAATCCATTTGGATATTACCTTCGTACATGAGGTTAGCTGCTGGTATAAGTTCAATTTTTTGCAAGTGGCTAGCCAGTTGTGCCAACACCACGTGTTGAAGAGGCTTTCCTTGCTCCATTTAGGATTTCTTGCTCTTTTATCAAAAATTAGGTGATTGTATGTCTGAGGAACATTCTCTGAGTAATCAAGCCTATTCCATTGATCTGAGGATCTGTCTTTATTCCAACACCATGCTGTTTTGATAACCATTGCTTTGTAATACAGTTTAACATTGGGGAAAGTAATGCCTCCCATATTCTTTTTCCCAAGGATTGCTTTAGCTATTCGAGGGTTTATTGTTCCAAATGAATTTCAAAAGTGTTTGATCCACTTTTTTTGAATAATATCATGGGTATTTTTTGAGGGATCGCCTTAAATATGTACAATACTTTGGGGAGTATCGACATTTTAATGATGTTAATCCTGCCAATCCATGTCAAAGTGTGTGTTTCTATTTCCGTGCTTCTTCTCTTATTTCTTGGAGCAGAGTTTTATATTTTTCTTTGTATAGGTCCTTCACATCTTTAGTCAGGTGACTCCAAGATATTTGATTTTGTGTGGCACTAATGTGAATGGGTTGTTTTCTTAATGTCCATTTCTTCCCTATCATTATTGGTGTATAAAAAGGCCATTGATTTTTGTGTTTTAATTTTGTAGCCTGCCACATTGCTATAAGAATCTATTGTTTCTAGAAGCTTTTTGTAGAATCTTTAGGGTTTTCTAAGTAGAGTATCATGTCATCTGCAAACAGTGAGAGCTTGACTTCTTCCTTTCCTCTCTGGATTCCCTTAATATATTTTTCTTGCCTAATATCTATAGCAAGTACGTCCAGTACTATGTTGAATATAAGTGGTGAGAGAGGGCAGCCTTGTTTTGTACCAGAATTTAGAGGGAAGGCTTTCAGTTTTTCTCCGTTGAGGGTAATAATTTCCATTGGTTTGTGGTAGATGGCCTTGACTAGATTGAGAAAGATTACTTTCATTCTCATCTTGTTGAGAGTTTTTTAATCAAGTATGGGTGTTGGACCTTATCAAATTCTTTCTCTGCATCTATTGATATGATTATGTGACTTTCATTTTTATTTTTGTTGATGTTGTGTATTATGTTGATAGATTTACAAAGATTAAACCATACTTCATTCCTGGGATGAAACCTACTTGATCATAGTGAATGATCTTCTTGACAAGCTATTGGATCTTATTTGCCAAAATTTTGTTGAGGATCTTTGCATCTCTGTTCAACAGGGATATTACTCTGTAATTTTCTTTTTTGGCAGCATCTCCGTCTGGTTTTGGTATCAAGGTGATGTTGGCTTCATAAAAGCTGTTTGGAATTGTTCCCTTGTTTTCAATTTCATGAAAGAGTCTAGCTAGGATTGATAGTAGGTCCTCTTGAAAAGTTTGAAAGATTCATTATTTTTAGGCAGACATTTGATTACCGTTTTAATTTCCTCAATAGTGATAGGGGTGTTTATCTATGCTATATCCTTCTTGTTCAACCGTAAAAGTTTGAGTCCAAGAATTTATCCATTTCTTCTAGGTTCTCATGTTTCGTGGCATAGAGTTTCTCAAAGTAATCTCTGATTACCCTTTGAATCTCTGCAATATATGTAGTGATCTCCCCCTTTTCGTTTCTAATATGAGTTATTAAGTTTCTCTCTCTCTTTATTTGTGAGTTTTGCCAATGGTCTATCAATCTTGTTCATTTTTTCAAAAAATCAACTGCTTTTGTTGATTTATTGGATTTTTTTTTTGTTTTTCACGTCATTGATTTCTGCTTTAAGCTTTGTTATTTCCTTCTGTCTTCCTATTTTTGGTTCCTTTTGTTCATTATTTTCTAATTTTATGAGCTGCGTCATTAGACTATTGAGGTATGCCCCTTCTTCCTTCCTGATGTAAGCTTGTAATGCTATAAATTTTCTTCTCAGCACTGCTTTTGCTGTGTCCCATTGATTCTGATAGTTTGTGTCCTCATTGTCATATGTTTCCAGGACAGTTTTGATTTCCTCTTCGCTTTCATCTCGGACCCACTGGTTGTTCAGTAGCAGGATGTTTGATTTCCTGTTGTTAACGTTCTTCTGTGTACCTTTGTAGTTCACATATAATTTCAGAGCTTTGTGGTCAGTGAAGGTAGCCTGCAAAATTTCTATCTTCTTGATTTTTTGGAGGTACGTTTTATGTGCCAGCATGTGGTCTATTCTGGAGAATGACCCATGAACATTGGAGAGGAATGTGTATCCAGGTTTCTGGGGATGGGTGTCCTATATATTTCTACTAGGCCTCTTTCTTCCATGTCTCTTTTCAGGGCTAGTATATTTTTGTTGGGTTTCAGTCTTGTTGACCTATCAAGTGTTGACAGGGCCGTGTTGAGGTCTCCCACAATTACTGTGTTATTATTGATGTCCTCTTTCAAATTCGTTAATAATTGTGTTAGACAATTTGCTAATCCCTCATTGGGTACGTATATGTTTACTAGTGTGATTTCCTTCCATTGCACATATCCCTTGATTGGTACAAAGTGTCCATCTTTGCCTCTTACAATTTTTCAGAGTCTAAAGTTGGTGTAATCTGATATTAATATGGCATCCCAGCTTTTTAAGGGTATTGTTTGCTTGGATGATTTTCCTCCAGCCTTTGATTTTGAGTCTATGTTTGTTCTGACTATTCAGGCAGCAGATGGTTGTCTTCATCTTTTTGATCCACTTTGCAGCTCTGTAGTGTCTTAACTGGTGCATTTAGTCCAATGATGTTGAGGGAGATGATTGTCATATGCTTTAATATCATCTTTGTGGATAAGTGTGCTGTGCTTGTTGGTCTGTCTTGTCTTAAAAGTAGACATTTCAGTTTTTCCTTCAAGGCTGGTTTTGTATTTGTGAAGTTTCTGAGCTGTTGCTTATCCATGAAACTATGTATCCTTCCTTCAAACTTAAACATGAGTCGGGCTAGGTGCAGTATTCTAGGTGAAACCTCCATTTCATTCAGTCTTGTCACAATATCCCACCACTCTCCTGGTCTTGAAAGTTTCTTGTGACATGTCAGCTGTAAATCTTAAGGATGCTCCTTTGAATATAATTTCCCTTTTTGATTTTTATGCTTTCAGTATTCTATCTCTATCTGTAGAATTCATCATTGTGACTAGGATGTGTCTTGGGGTGTTTTTCTTCGGGTCTCTTCTAGATGGTACTCTTCGGAAATGCAGGATTTGATTGCATGCAGTCTTTAGCTCTGAGTCTCTCTGTGATGATGTCTTTGACTGTTGATTCTTGCAGTGGATCCCCTTCCTGGGCCTCTGGGTCTCCAATGATGCTTATGTTGTTTCTGTTGAGTTTCTCAAAGACTTCTATTTTCATCTGTTCACATTCTTTGAGTACTTTTTCCATTTATGATAGTTTGCCTTAAGGTTCTTTTCCAATCTCTTCTGCTGTATCGAGTTGCTCTGCATTTGATCTTCCAGTTCTCTGATTCAGTCCTCTGCTGTTGTTACCCTGCTGGAGAGGCTGTCAATTGAGTTTTTCAGTTGAGCTATTATGTTTTTTAGATCTGTTATTTCAGTTTGGAGTTTTCTGATTTCTCTTTTTGTGTTCTGTTCAGCTAGAGCTTTGTTTTCTTTGACTTTCATGAGGATCCTCCTTATTTCTATTCTCAACTCCTTATCTAAGAGGTTAATCAGATGTTTGGTATTTTTTTGGATTATCAGAGATATCATCTTCATTCTATGTGCATGGTGCTTGCCTGTGAGGCTTCCCCTTTGCCATGCTTATATTGTGGCTTTTTCTATGTGTTATGGTTATATTCATTAGCTAGAAAGCAGCGAGGCTGCAAAGTGTAGGCGAGAGGCTGCGCTCCTGACACCCAATAGAAATCAGTAGGAATTAGTCTTTGGCGGTTTGACTCAACTCTGAAGTAGGCAAGCCCTCCAGTAATAATGCTGAAGATATCCAATTCTCTGACCACTGGGAGCAGCAAGGCCCAAGAAGTTTGCAGCACTCCTGGCATTCAGCAGAAATCCTGGGACTGTTTTCTTTATGTCCATTTCTTCTCTATCATGTTGGTGTCTAAGAAGACCATTGATTTTTGTGTGTTAATTTTGGATGCTGGCACTTTGCTATATGAATCTGTTGTTTCTAGAAGCTTTTTGATAGTTTTTTTTGTTTGTTTTTGGTTTTTGGGCCACACCCGGTGACGCTCAGGGGTTACTCCTGGCTATTCGCTCAGAAGTGCTCCTGGCAGGCATGGGGGGACCATATGGGGAACCGGGGGAATCGAACCGCGGTCCGTCCTAGGTTAGCGCAGGACCACCGCCCGGCCCCTTGGTAGAGTTTTTAAGCTTTTCTAAATATAGTATCATATCATCTGCAAACACTGGGAGCTTGACTTTTTTCTTTACTATTTGGATGCCCTAGATATATTATTCTTGCCTATCGCTATAGCAAGTATTTCCAGTACTATGCTGAACAGAAGTAGTGAGACAGGACAGCCCTGTCTTGTAACAGAATTAAAGGAAAGACTTTTAGTTTATATACTTTGAGAATAATAATTGCCACTGGCTTGTGGTAGATTGCCTCTAATATATTGAGAAAATTTCCTTTCATTCCCATCTCTATGTGACTTTTTATCAAGAATGGGTGTTGGACCTTATCAAATGCTTTCTCTGCTTCTATTTATATGATCATAGGTTTTTATTTTTCTTGTTGTTAATATTGTGAATTATGTTGTTTAATTTCCCAGATGGTAAACCATCTTTGAATTCCTGAGATGAAACCTACTTGATAGTGGTGAATTACCTTCTTGATGAGGCATTGTATCTTATTTTCCAGAATTTTGTGAGGAACTTTGCATGTGAGTTCATCAGAGATATTTAACTGTAATTTTTTTCTTTTGGCAACTTCTCTGTCTGGTTTTGGTATCAAGGTGATGGTGGCTTCATAAAAAATATTTGGAAGTGTTCCTGTTATTTCAAATTCATGAAAGTTCCTGAACAGGATTGCTAGTAGGTTCTCTGGGAAGGTTTGAAATAATCAGTGAATCATCTGGACTTGAGCTTTTGTTTGATACATTTGATTACTGTTTTAATTTCCTCAACTGTGATACGGCGTGTTTAGTTGTGGTATATTCTCCTTATTCAACTGTGGAACGTTATGAGTCCAAGAGTTTATTCTTTTCTTCCAGTTTCTCATGTTTCGTGGCACAGAGTTTCTCAAAGTTGTCTCTAATTACCCTTCGAATCTTTGCAATATCTTTGTGATCTCCCCCTTTTCATTTCTAATACCATTTAAAAGGTGACTCTCTCTTTGTGATTTTTGCTAGTGGTCTATCAATATTGTTTATATTTTCAAAGCACCAATGTCTGCATTCTTTGAACTTTTGGATTGATTTTTGAGTTTCCACTTCATTGATTTCTGCTCTAAGCTTTGTTATTTTCTCCTGTACCCATATTTTTTGTTCCTTTTGTTGATCATTTTCTAACTTTATAAACTGAGTCATTAAGCTATTCAGGTATGCCCCTTCTTCATTCCTGATGTGTGCTTGCAAAGCTATAAATTTTCCCCCCAGTACCACTTTTGCTGTGTCCCATAAATTCTGATAGTTTATGTCTTTGTTGTCATTTGTTTCCAGGAAAGTTTTGATTTTATCTTTGATTTTATCTCAGACCCACTGGTTGTTCAATAGTAGGCTGTTCAATTTCCAGGTGTTGAAGTTTTTCTTCTTATATGTCCCTTTCTAGTTTACATCTAATTTCAGAGCCTTGTGGTCAGTGAAGGTAACCTGCAAAATTTCTATCTTCTAGATTTTATGAAAGTATATTTTATGTGCCAGCATGTGGTCTATTCTGAAGAATGACCCATGAACATTGGAAAAGAATGTGTATCCAGGTTTCTGGGAATGGAGTGTCCTATATATATCTACTAGACCTATATATATCTACTAGACCTCTTTCTTCCATTTCTTTTTTCAGGGCTAGTAAATTTTTGTTGGGTTTCCATCTGTTTGACATTTTAAGTGGTGACAGGGCCGTGTTGAGGTCTCCTACAATTATTGTGCTATTATTGATATATTATTTCAAATTTCTCAGTAATTGTATTAGATATTATGCTAGTCTCTCATTGCCTGAGTTTACTTTTAGTAGTGCGATTTCTTCCTGCATATATCCGTTTATTTGTACAAAATACTCTTCTTTGTCTCTTAAAACTTTTTTGAGTCTAAAGTATGTGTCATCTAATATTAATATGGCCACTCATTTTTAAGAGTATTATTTCCTTGGATGATTTTCCTCCAGCTTTTGAATTTTCAGGTGTGTTTCTTGTAGGCAGCAGATGGTTGACTTCATCTTTTTGATCCATTTTGCAGCTCTTTGTGTCTTAACTGGTGCATTTAGTCCATTGATGTTGAGGGAGATGATTGTCATGGGATTTAATATCATCTTTGTGTATAATTGGTGTGTCTGTTTGTCTTTTCTTAAAGTAGACCTTTCAGATTTTCTTTTAAGGCTTGTTTTGCATCTGTAAAGTTTATGAGTTGTTGCTTATCTGTGAAACTATATACTTCCTTCAAACCTGAAGTCGAGTGGGGCTTGGTGCAGCTTTCTAGATGAAGCCTCCATTTCATTCAGTCTTGTCACAATGTCACACCACTGTCTCTGGCCTAGAGGGTCTATGTGACATGTCAGCTGTAAATCGTAAGGATGCTCCTTTGAATGTAATTTCCCTTTTTGATTTTTCGGGTTTCAGTATTATATCCCTTTCTGTAGGATGTGTCTTTGGGTGTTTTTCTTCGGGTCTCTTATAGCTAGTACTCTTTGGGCATGCAGGGTTTGGTTGTATGAAGTCTTAGCTCTGGGAATTTCTCTGTAATGATATCTTTGATTGTTGGTTTTTTCCTGGGTTTCTTCTTCCTAGGCCTCTGAGACTCCAATGATTCTTATGTTGTTTCTGTTGAATTTATCAAGAGTTCTATTTTCATCTGTTTAACATTCTTTGAGTCATTTTCCCACTGTCTGATCATTTGCCTTAAGTTTCTCTTTCAAGCTCTTCTGATGTATGAAGTTGGTCTGTATCTTGTCTTCCTTTCACTGATTCTTTCCTTGGCTGCTATTACCCTGCTTTTACCCTGCTTTCCATTGAGGTTTTCAGTTCATCTACCTCATTTTTCAGACCTGTTATTTCAGTTTGGAGGGCTTTTTTTATTTAAATCTTTGTGTTCTTTTCAGTTTCTTCTATCTTTCCTTTGGTTTCTATGAGGATCCTCCATATTTCTTTATTTTGATCCTCCATATTTCTATTATAAACTCCTTATCTGAGAGAGTAATCATATGGTTTGTATTTTTTGGTTATCAGAGCTATAATCTTCATTCTCTGTGCTTGGTGTTTGCCTACAAAGTTTCCCCATTGTCATGTTTGTTGTGTGATTTTTTTTCTACATGTTATGGTGGAGTTCATTAGTTAGAAAGTGAAGGGGCCAAGCTCTTCTGGAGCCCATGTCTGCTGTGGAGCTTCTAGGATACAGTTTTCACTGGGTCTTTCTTGGCCATATCAGTTTATATTAAGAAACAGAAGAGAAATAGGCAAAGGCAGCAGAGATTTTTCAGTCTCTCTCCTTGTTGCTAAGCACACAGCAGGTGCCAGACACCTCTCCCCTTCACAGAAAATGAGAGAGTATACCTGTCTGCCTTTGAACTTCAAGAAGACAGTTTTAGCTGGGTCTTTCTTGGCCTTCTCAGGAGAATTTCCAAGATCAATTTTCTTGTATTTAATCATTAATTATCTTTTATTTTATTCCAACATTATGGGGTATTTTTGGGGGGGTCATACCCAGCAGCGCTCAGGGGTTACTCCTGGATCCACGCTCAGAAATCGCTCCTGGCAGGCTAGGAGGACCATATGGAATGCCAGGATTCGAACCAATGACACTCTGCATGAAAGGCAAATGCCTTACCTCCATGCTATTTCTCCTGCCCCTGTGTTTTATTTTTTATTGAATCATTATAAATGCTGACCTGCAATTTTTCAGCTTCGTCTACAGCAGGGGCCTCAAACTCAATTTACCTGGGGGTCACAGGAGGCAAAGTTGGGGTGATCCTTGAGTGCAAACTCAGTAGTAAACCTTGAACATTGGGAGGTGTGACCCAAACAACTAAAAAAAACAAAACAAAACAAAAATATTCCTCTAGTGCAGGGCCACAAAATGTTGTATGGAGAGCTGCAAATGGTCCTGGTCTACATGGTTCTCTGCCTTTAATTTGGCTACTATGACTTATGTGTTCTTTGTTTTGTTCAGTACAATTCTCTCATTTTCTGAAAGAGTTCCTCATAAAATTTGATAAATCACTAACTTATTGATTGGTTAATTTTCTTGACCTATTTGCCCTTGATTTCTGTTGCTAAAGCACTAATGTTGAATTTAAGTCTTCATTGAACAGAAGTAGACATTTATACTGGCTTCTATATATGCCTATGATTCTCTCCCTATTTACAAATGTAGTTGACCACCATGTTTCTTCCATTGTTCTTTGTAGTATGTTGGATGCACTAGTGAGGTTTCAGGTTCATTTTACTTAAGAAAGCAATATGTTGAGTTTAATATACAATAGTGACTTCTGCTGTATTTACTATTTAGTTTATTTTCCTAACTATGCAGGAGTATTTGATATACTAAAAACTTCTCATGCTTTAATCTTTTGTGTTTTGAGGCTGTAAACTGTCACAGTGAAGAAAATGCTAGAGCTAATATTTCTAGAAATAGTAGAAATATATTGGAATGCTTTCAAACTGACATACTAGCATTTACTTGGCTTTGGATAGAGAGGGCAACGAGAAATCAGGATGAGCAACTCTTGGACTGAAGGAATTGAAAGAGGAGTCTTGCAGATGTTGTGAGTAGTTTCATGCATAGAAATTAAGCTTCAGAAGTCAGGTTCCACCTTAGTATTATACACCTGGATGAGGGGGCAGATGGACATTAAGACTGGTGACCATTGAGATGAAAGCCTTGAAAGAAGAGAGGCATAAATAGAGTGGGAAATAGAGGGATAGTGATTCAGCTCCAGATTTCAGGTTCCAACCCTAAGATGATGCATCTTGAATGAGGGAGGAGAATTTTGTCAGGATGGGAAACTCTTGAATTGGAGGCTTGAAAGAGAAGCAACACAGATAGCTTGGGGAATTTGGATAGATATTCATCTTTTGAAGTCAAGCTCTGCACCTTGGATTATGCACCTGGGATAAGTGGGCAGAGGTACATTACTATGGACAACTCTCAGGCAAATGTCTTTTTTTTTTTT
>PVKC010033894.1:0-13937 GCA_004027635.1 Crocidura indochinensis | reverse complement strand
GGACCCCTATTACTTTTCTTTTTAAATCCATTAAGTGTATAATTAGGATTCTTATGGCTATGTGCAAATAGTAACTAAAATTCATGCAGATCACATGGGAGTTGATAAGGTTGAAACTGAACCCATTCTCTTTATTTTTCTCATGTCTACCATTTGATATGATATAATTGGACAAATTTACTTTTTCATGCCTAAGGATTGTCCTTTGTTCTAATCAGCCATGACCCAGGTGTTAGATGGTAAAAATCCTGGCCAGTGGACCTGACTTTTCAGTGGAACCTATTAAAACCTTTTATATGGGGTTATGTAGAAAGAACAAATTCCTTGAGAAGGGAATCACTATCAGGTAAATATTCCCAACAGCATTCATTTTGTCCAACTGAGCAAATCTCATTATAAGTTTTACAAATAGGTCTGTGTAATCTGTTGATTCCTTCAGACATATCCATTCTCAGCATCCTTTCCTTTCTTTTTCTTTTTTTTTTTATTTGGTTTTTGGGCCACTCCCAGTGATGCTCAGGGGTTACTCCTGACTATGTGCTCAGAAATCATTCCTGGCTTGGGGGGCCAGATGGGACGCTCAGGGACAAAACGAGGTTCGTCCTATGTCAGTACGTGCAAGGCAAATGCTCTATTGTTTATGCTACCGCTCTGGCCCCACATCCTTTCCTTTTATATCAATATTTTTGGCATTACCTAACTCTTGCTATTCCAAGCTTTTAACCCATTATATTTATATATTCGAAAACATTTTTTTCTAGTTCCAGATTTCAGTCTGGCCTTTCCTTGACCAACTTTTCTGGTGTTGGGGCACACCTAATTGTGCTCAGGGTTTTCTCCTGGTTCTGCCCTCAACAACCACTCTCAGAGGAATTCTAAAGATCAGAGGGTACCAAGAATCAAACCCAGGTTGACCATGCACAAGATAAGCAACTTACCTACTGTGCTATCTCTTTAGCCATAATCAACTTTTCTTTATATCCACATTCTGTTCTAAAATATCTCAGGGGAAATATTTGAGAAAGTTTCTCTTTTTGTTTATCCAGTATTCTCTATCTTTTTTTTTTTTTGGTTTTTGGGCCACACCCGGTGACACTCAGGGATTACTCCTGGCTATGCACTCAGAAGTCGCTCCTGGCAGGCATGGGGGACCATATGGGGAACCAGGGGATCGAAACGCGGTCTGTCCTAGGTTAGCGCAGGCAAGGCAGGCAACTTACTTCCAGCGCCACCGCCCGGCCCCCAGTATTCTCTATTTATTCTAAATATTATTATCTGATTAGCTCTGAGACCTCAACTTATCTCTCAAAAAGTCACCTCCTAACTCAGGGATAAGTAGCAGGCATATTAGCAATGGAACATACACTTATATGTATGTGAGTACATGAACATATTGTCTTAATAGATACATAGATACAAACAATATATATTAGCAGAGACTGTATACTATATCATATTATTAGGCATTTTGAGCTATAGCTCAAGATAAGTCAGAGGAGCCATGATGGCAGTGAGATAACTGAAACAGAAGCAATGGAGAATTCTTTTTTTTTTTTTTTTTTTTGGTTTTTAGGTCTCACCCGGCAGTGCTCAGGGGTTACTCCTGGCTCCATGCTTAGAAATTGCTCCTGGCAGGCACGGGGGACCATATGGGGCACCGGGATTCAAACCGATGACCTTTTGCATGAAAGGCAAACGCCTTACCTCCATGCTATCTCCTGGGCCCCGCAATGGAGAATTCTATATAAATTTTTTTCTATCTACTTTTTGTTAGAGTAAAATGAATCAGATAGGGTCTGAATTTTGTGGGTTAAGTCTAGGTGTGTCTGTGTGGTGGGGTGGCAACAAGATCCTTTTAGATTCTGATGTTGATTTTCTTGGCCATTCTCATGTCTTTTAGGTTCATAAAAGCTGAGAAAATCGTCGAAGTTCCTTGGAACTATCAATCCTAGTGTCACTATCCATAGAGGCTAGATAATGTCCCCGTTGAGCCAAGGTTTAGGAGACAAACTTAATTTCATTTTTAAGTATGGAGAGAAAGAGGCTAAAAACATCGCCTAAATAGGGGCCAGAGTGATAGCACAGTGGTAGGAAGAGCATTTACCTTGCACTTGGCTGACCTAGGACAGACCTCAGTTCGATCCCTGGCATCCCAGATGGTCCCCCAAAGCCAGGGGCAATTTCTGAGTGCAGAGCCAGGAATAACCCCTGAGCATCATCAGGTGTGGCCCCAAAGCAAAAACAATCAAACAAACAAATAAAAACCAACAAAAATTGCCTAAATAAATTACTTCTGGGTTGGAGAGATAGCATAGCAGTAGGGTATTTGCCTTATACATGGCTGACCAAAGACGGACAGTTTGATTCCCGGCACCCCATATTTTCCCCCGAGCCTGCCAGGAGTGATTTCTGAGCACAGAAGCAGGAGTAACCCCTGAGTGCTGCCAGGTGTGATCCAAAAAGAACCATAAACAAACAAACAAACAGACAAATAACTTCTTAGTGACAAGAATATGCCACCAAGAGAACTCTCGGTCATAGGCAGACTAAGCACACTATTTAAAGGGAGAGTTCAGGAAACAAATATTATTAATTAAATGACTGCAGGAGCCTAAGGAATAATTCCAATGTCCAGCCATGAAGAACCTCCTTGCTCTTGATCCCAAAACTTGTACTTTGATTTGAGGCTGGAGAGAGTATAACAGGAGCTTGGCTTGCACGCACTTGACCTGGGTTTTATCCTCAGGACCTCATATATAGTTCCCAGAGCACAACAGCCAGAAGTAATTTGTAAGGTCCTGAGCATCAATGGGTGTGGTCTATAAAACAAAACAAAAAAACAACAACAGCAACAAATTAATGTAAATCATCTCCTGGGGTTACTAGCATGTAGTAAACTCTTTTTTTGTTGTTGTTTTGTTTTTTTTTTTGTTTTTGGGTCACACCCGGCAGTGCTCAGGGGTTACTCCTGGCTCCATGCTCAGAAATTGCTCCTGGCAGACACAGGGGACCATATGGGGCACCGGGATTCGAACTGATGACCTTTTGCATGAAAGGCAAATGCCTTACCTCCATGCTATCTCCCGGGCCCCAGTAAACTCTTAAGGATAGGAATGATGATGAATTTTTGATGATCAATGACAGAAATCTTTGCCTCTTTTATTATCTATAGGCTCTCCAGAAACTAAAATCAAGCTGGTGAGAGTCCTTACTTCATAAATATTTGATGAATGAATGAGGCACCTGTAGCTAGAAGGAAGTGGTTGAAGGGACAGAAAATCACAGAATTATTTAAAGATTTAGACTTATAGTCACTCATCATCATCATCATCATCATCGTTTCCTATTAGTTGGGGTACCACAACCATAGCTGCTTTCAGTTCTCTGTAGTTGGGGATCACTCCAGACTGTGTTTGGAATCATGCAGTGGCAGGGATGGTACCTGGGGATTCCTACATGCATAGCACATACTTCAGCCTTTTGAGCCAGCTCTCTAGTCTCTGGGTGTTTATTTACTATAAAGAAGGGTGAGGTTGCCATAGTGATTTTTATTTCAGTTATATCATGCATTTTCCTAAATTTTTTCAAAGTGACTTCAGTTTTATTTTATTTTTAAATTAGTGTATGGATTGAAGTTCTCTGGTTTGCAATACTGTTCTTGAAGGTTTTCCATCCACATAATTCCAACATTATATCTATTACCATATGGGATGTCAGAGATCAAACCTGCGTCTGTCCTGGGTCAAGGACAAAGCCCTACCACTGTGCTACCTCTCCAGCCCCATAGAACATAACTTATTTTTTGTTTGTTTGTTTCTGGGTCACACCTAATGGAACTCAGAGGTTACTCCTGGCTCTGACCTCAGAAATTACTACTGGCAGGCTCTGGGGACTATATAGGATTCTGGGGATGGAACCTAGGTCATCTAGGTGCAAGGCAAACATCCTACTCACTATGCTATCACTCCAGCCCCCAATTATTATCTTTTTGTTTGTTTGTTTGTTTGTGCTTGTTTTTTAGGGGGGGGTCACACCTGGCAGCGCTCAAGGGTTACTCCTGGCTCTATGCTCAGAAATCGCCCCTGGCAGGCACAGGGGACCATATGGGATGCCGGGATTTGAACCACCGTCCTTCTGCATGAAAGGCAAATGCCTTACCTCCATGCTATCTCTCCGGCCCTATAATTTTGATTTTTTTGAGCACAATAACTTGGGCTGGAAATAACCATAAATATCTTAAGACAATAGGGATTTTATAATAAGCTTTAACTATTCTGAAGTCCTGTGACCAAGTCTGATTTTTATTTCCCAACTCAAAATTATAGAGGTTTCTTTAGTGCACCAGACTTCTGGGTGACCTCAGACCAGCACATCATGCATTAGAAAGCTTTATACTTAGAAATAGCTAATTCTTTGTATGCTAGAGAGAATAATTAGTAAATTATTTAAAGTACCAAATAAAAGTCAACATAAACAACATGTTTGCTGTTCCTTTTGCTAGTGATTATAATAATATTGAGTGCCTATTAGGCATAAAAAAAAACACCATGAAAAGTCTCAACAGTTTTGTGGAGCTCAACTCTTTTTTTTTTTGTTCTGTTTTGTTTTTGGACCATACTCAGCATGCCTAGAGCTTATTCCTGGCTCTGCACTAAGGAATTACTCCTGGAAGTGCTCAGAGAACCATGTGGGATGCTGATTTGAACACATGCAAGGCAAAAACCCTACCTTCTGTACTATCTCTCTGGCCCCATGGCCAACTATTATTCCCATATTAGAAATGAAGACATGGAAACATAGAGGGCTAATAAAATTTGCCATTGATCTCCAAACTTACTAGTGCTCTGTGAGGATCCAAACCTGGAAAGACTGGCTCCAATTTTGACTGAGCTAGCTGTCCTACGTACAGTCCAGAGATGTCTCAAACTCCTAATCAGGACTGATGTTACTGGTAAAGTGAAATGCATTCCATGCTTCCACTTGCTAACATGGCCCTTTGTTTTTGGCACCCTGGTCTTTCTCTACAGGTGGCCATCGGAGAAGCAAGGTCCCTTTCCAGGAAGTGAAGCCCTGCATTTAGAATTCAGAAACCTGTGTCCAAGGGTCTGCTCTGTTCACAAGTCATCAGCATTATTTTCAGCTAGTCCCTTATCTTCTCTGGGCCTCAGTCACTGAATTGAGGGAGTGAGGGTATGCTAGTGATGCCTATGATGTTGATTTCATCAAAGATCAAACTGGTTTTTCTCTTCCAATTTTTATGTAGGCTTCGCTATTTGTCCTTTAAAGATGAAAACAACACCTAGTTTGTACCAACCCCTCTAGAAGCATTTTTGGAAATATTTTGTCTGTTCTTATATTAGTTATCTAGTACAGCAATCTTTGTAGCTTTTGAATCACAACTTGGAGTATCTACCCACAAATACATGAAATTACTCTCTGTAAAATAAAAGCTGATGTACTCTTAGGCTACATAAAGCAATCAGAAATGGATGTTTAAAATGAGATAGATTCTGATATTTTCTTTTCCCTGTGAATCATCATATGTATGTCTCCCACTGATGTCATAGGGAGGGCCCACATTTCTCATTTCCTTGCTTTCATTACCAACCTCTTCACTGACCCCAAAGAGGGAGACTGTCCCCAAATTTTGAGCATTAACTTCTTTCACTCTTATTCTTTCAAGTATGAAATATTTGTAAGGTGAAATGCTGTGTGTCCAGGGATAGTAGGAACCATACCTCTGCTGTTGAAGAGCAATGGCACAATGATAGGGCATTTGCCTTGCATGTGGCTGATCCAGAACAGACCATGATTTGATCCCCTGGTGTCCCATATGGTCCCCCAAGCCAGGAGTAATTTCTGAGCGCAGAGCCAGGAGTGACCCCTGAGTGTCACCAGTTGTGGCCCAAAAACAAAACAAAAAGACTAGTTCTAGTTTTTCTTTTATCTGGCTGGAAGTCTAGTATGCAGGAGTATACTGTAATAGTAACCAAACCTTACATCTAAACGGGCAGTGTGTGTTACATCAGGGTGTACAGGGCAGGGACATATAAATTAAGGAAAGGTCAGAATATGAGACCCACATACATAAAACTGTTAAAGTCACATTGTACTATACAGTGAAAGTCCAGGGGGAGGCTGATTCTTAAGTGAGGCACTTATTGAAAGGAGAGATGCTGGTAGTTTTGTGGTGACTTGAATCACCATCTTGGGATATAGAGAGAGCAAAGTCTACCCCCTTATTAATCTGTCCTGGATCATCATGGATGCTGGACTTACGGACTGTAGCCCACAGACACTCTCCATCATTGGGCTAGATCCACTTATCAAGCAACAGGGATGTAATTCAGCCCCATGTGTCACTGAGAACTTGCCAAGCTGGCCAAGGTAGCATGGTGTAGTTTAGCACCTGTGGTGGGGGACTGTTTTCCTTGGCCAGCTGTTTAATGAGCCCCAAATCAGATAAACTGCCCTTGGTTCCTATGCACTGTCCAGACACAAACAATTAAGCACATCCTGCTGCAATGGCAGTTTTAGGGAACCTGGCTTTCCTGTACTACTCTTTTGGTTTTCCTGCCCCTCAGGGCTAAAGTTAGGAGCATTGATGCAGCAATATGAGAAAAGCTCCTTACCCTAAAACATTGACCATCACCAGTTATATTTAAAAAAATGTTTAGTAGCCAAAGCTCTGCTGTCTAGGATGGTTTTAAACATTCATCTGAGTGGCGACTTAACTTTTCCTTCCCCTCTTTATTTAGAATCAAATATTCAGAAATTGAACCCAGGAGAAGAAAAATTCATGGAACTTTTTCTTGTTTTATAACGAACTTTCACTCTCAAGTTAAGATAACCACACGGCCCTTATCAGTTTAATATTTTCTGTGACCTGGAGTAGAGTTGTCCCATGCCTCAGGTGAAATTCAGGAATAAAGAAACCTCCTTTTTTTTTTTTTTCATGAGAATGCACAGATTGTCTAAGAGGTTTAGCATCGCACCTCCAGACTGAGCTGTTCTCCCAGAAGTCATCAGAATGTCTGTGTATGACCCAGTATAAACTCTCACCCACTAGCATTGGGGATGAAAAGAAGCCGTAGAGAGACATTATATAATATCTATCTTCTAGCCTACATAGAAACATTCCTGCGATTCTAAGTGTGCCTGGAGTGCTTGATAAGTGTAGGAAGTCTTGGGAAACCAAAGCTAGCAATGCTAACTCTGTTTAGGGCATACTCACCTGTCTTTTCTTATTGAAAAGAAACACCAAAGGAAAAGGCCTGGTGGAGAGGGCTGGAGAATGCAGGTTGATCCCTGAAGAACTGATTGTGAGGCCAGGAAAGGAATCTGGAAGGCTGACGAGATTCATGAGAAAGCAGGTGACTTGTGTTGACAGGTCACCATTGTTCAGATCCAGTGGGGATGGGAAAGGAAATCCAGAAACCGACATGACAGTGCTTTTTGGAGTAGATGAAAATATTGATTTTTTTTTTTTCCTAGCTGGAATTTGACAGGGTCAGTTCATGTCTGGGTTTTCAGCACTTAATACAGGGCCCTTTTGTCTTGGGAGGCGGCTGGACTGGTTTTTCCTCCAGGCAGGTGCACAGAGGGCGTTTATTGTAGCCTGAAACGCAAACGTCAAGCCCCTAGGCCCTGATCCATCCACTCTCTGGCGTGGCTCAAGGAAATAAAGTGAACAATGTCTCTTGTAAAGAGGGGAGCACTGCAAATGCCACTCCTGAATGAAATATTTCTTAAAACTTTGTATCCGTAACTTGATCGTCTCTTAAAACTTAATTATATGTCAGGGAAAGAGAAGCCATTGGCTCCTCCAGCTGTCCAGGTTGAACAAGAGCGCACAATGGAGCATATCCGATTCGCGGTCTTACTTAGGTAATCAGATTAATATCTCTCGAATTGAATTTACCCTTTTGATACGGAGTCTTTCAGCTGCCTTGTTTCACATCTCAAATTCTGACAAAGCTGCGCGGCCTTTGAGTAATTTCCCTGAAATCTATATGTGGGAAGCCCGTGCTCTTTCGAGCACTTTTTGGGACTTGTACCAATTAAGTCTGTTTCTGGCACACTTTTAATGACATACTTTCCCCTGAGTCAACAACAGCTCCAAAATCTGAGGTCATTTGTTTAATTTAAAAGCAAAGGTTATGAAACAACCATTTCAGGCTTCACCAGCCAAACCCCTGTGGCTTGAAAAGGGTGATGAGATGGGGAAAGGCTAATAAACTGGCTTTCTGAAACACAAAATAAATTAATTGCCGCGTTTCTGTGAAATCGGCTTCCCATCAGGTTTGCCCACACCCTGGCTGCCAACCTTACCATCCCTTTCTCTTCAAACACATCTTCTTCTTTTGGATTTTTCAGACGAGTGATTGAAGTTCACTCGCTTTCTGTTGTTCTTGCAAAACAAACATCTGGACTGGATTTTTGTCAGCTGGAGTTGAGAGGGAACTGTAAATGATGCAGTGATTTTTTTCATCCTTATTAAATTTATTTATAGCTATTCTGAAGCCAGGAAACATGTTTTTAAACGGCTAGAGCCCTTGATTGGAGGTTCTCGAGGAACGTACAGTGGATGGTATTTTTCCCCCTGCTATTTTCTAAATGATATCAAGGGTAGAATTACAGAATTCTCCATTTGGGTATTTCTTTTCCCCTAGAGGACACTTTATGAGGACATATTCTACATTAGCATTCTTCCATTGTATAAGCTTATCCAATAGGCCTTCCTCTCTGTCAGTGAGAGAAAAGAGAATGTA
Organism: Crocidura indochinensis; assembly: GCA_004027635.1. NCBI lineage: Eukaryota > Metazoa > Chordata > Mammalia > Eulipotyphla > Soricidae > Crocidura > Crocidura indochinensis. The sequence goes on along the minus strand of PVKC010033894.1, from coordinate 5,166 downwards.
ATTGAAAATATTTCTGAATAATCTAGTGATATGAAGTAAACTTCTAGTTGTCTTAGATCTGAACCTCTGGCACAGGTGTTTTGTCTTCCCCAAAGAACACATCTTGGGTTCAGTTCCTACCTGTGCCACTTAACAGTTTCACAAACCTTCGATTTGCCAAGTCTTCATGAAGCACGTTTTATTTCCTCATTATCTAAGATAATAAAAGACTCCACGAGAAATCTTACTAAAATAATTCATAAAATAATTTTCTGCGTCCCTGGTCCTGATTGGTCCTGATGAAATAACAATGCTTTGTGGCTGGTATAATTACTTAAGAAACAAAACCTTCTAGAGGAGACTATCAGATGATTATTCTCCTTTTAATCCTTTCCCCATTCTATGATTTGAGATGAATTTTTAATTTTCTTCCACTGTCATTTAAAAAATTAAAAAAACACTGCTCTGGAATGAGGTTTGCTTACCCACAGGCATTTTCTTCTCCAGAGAAGAGAGTGTTCTGCTTCTTACCACCCAAGTCAGTTATCCTCAACCTGAACAATAGAGCTTAATGTTCTCCATCTTGCCGAGGGTTAGTCTCTGTTGTTATGAAAGTGAATTGAAACCAAATGCACTTTCTATTGGAAATACTGCCATTGATCTTAGCCATATACAATAAGAAAGGGAAGGCTCTGAGCAAACAGTGAAAAGTTTCTTGCTGCCCCATTTTAGTCTGAGGCCTATGGACATTACTACGATGCAGCATCTCGATTCTGAGATGTGCCTGGACCGCTTGAAGATTGCTTTCTCATATTTAGTCATTATAAATGTTCACAGATATTTTTTTCTATGAATTATCTTTCTAATGGACTGGGAAAGCTATTCTTACAGCAAGACCCTTTATTAACTAAGAGGGCATAAAGATAGCTAATTTTCTCCACCAAGAAAGGCAGCTCTGTTTTATATGTCTGATAGGAAGTGTTTGAGACAGAGTCGCTTCATCAAATGTGGGTGATTGCTGTCCACTTTCCACTTACTAAAAGTCAAAGCCAAGCCAATGGCATGACACTCAGTGGCAGCCAATTGAGACATGGAGACCTCATCACTTATCATCAAAAAACATTATCAATTCAGGACTCTGGATTAGTAATATTAAGATTCAAGAATAGGGGCCTGGGAGATGGCATGGAGGTAAGGCATTTGCCTTTCATGCAATCCCGAATCCCGGTGCCTCATATGGTCCCCCGTGCCTGCCAGGAGCAATTTCTGAGCATGGAGCCAGGAGTAACCCCTGTTACTCCTGTCCCCATGTGACCCCCCAAAAAAAAACCAAAAAAAAAAAAAAGATCCAAGAGTAAAGATCATCCATTTTAAGTAGGGAAGGAAGATTCACTCAGAGTAAGAGCAAAAGGGTAATAGATAAAGCCAGTGGGGCGTTAAGTAACACTGAGTAGTCCAAGATCATAAAGTGAAATAGTTACTGTTAGTTAGATTTAGCTTTGGGGATATGGGGCAGAGAAAGGGAGGTGATGCCTCTTACACTGTGCTCAGTAGTCAACCAGTTGGTCTGGACAGCTCAGTGCTTAAGGCTAAGGATCTGGTACTACTTGTGTCTTACACTGCTGGGAACCATTAGGGTGACCTTGGCTGTATTCAGAGACCAGTGGTACAGAGAATTGAACCAGAGTCCTCCATATGCAAAGCCTCTGTGCTATCTCTGTGTACCCCTCACCTCTGTGCTATCTCCCCAGCCTTAGATTTAGTTTTTATTGTATTTGCAAATGAAGTCAGAGGTTGGATGGAGAAAGCTAGGGGTATGAAGTTCTCAATCTACATTTAGAACTTTCCATTATCTTTTCTTCTCCATCATCATCATCTTTGTCTTCATCATAGACGTCTCTTTTTATTAAATCCGTCTAAAGAAAACATTTTCAAAAGCAGAATAACTTGCAATAAGGCATTCAAGCAAAGGATAGAGTCCAGTTATTTGCCTGAGATATAGCAAGAGAATTGACCCAGAGTTCCCAAAATCCACAAGAAATGAATAATCATGGGAAACTATTCTAGAAATGGCAATGTTTGGGGAGTTTCTGGAAACTATATCTAAGGCAGGGATCTCAAATTCAATTTACCTGGGGGCCACAGGAGGCAAAGTTGGGGTGAGGCAGGGCCGCATAAGGGATTTCGCTTACCGAATATCCGCAATAAAAAATCGCATTCGTAAGAAAAATAATCGCAAAAGATCGCATTAAACATTTGCATACCCTGAACGGAAGTGCTCGGGTTATGTGAATGTTTAATGTGATTTTTTTCTTACTAATGCGATTTTTATTGTGATTATTCTGTAAGCGAATAATCGCGAATACTACGATATTTGAAGGCCGGCCATGGGCCACAAAATGTTGTGCGGAGGGCCGCAAATGGCCCGCAGGCCACGAGTTTGAGACCCCTGATCTAAGGAGTAGACTTAGTTTTTAATCAATCAGTTGTTTCAGGGGAAGCTTAGGGAAACGCCTGTATCTCTCATTTCTTATATCTTTCATTGACTTTTGTTTTTGTTTTTGGTTTTTTTTGGGTCACACCCATTTGATGCTCAGGGGTTACTCCTGGCTAAGTGCTCAGAAATTGTCCTTGGCTTGGAGGGACCATCTGGGACGCCGGGGGGGATCGAACTGCTGTCCTTCCTTGGCTATTGCAAGGCAGACACCTTACCTCTAGCACCACCTCACCGGCCCCCTTACTTTGACATTTTAAGTTGGTAGAAATAAGATTAGATGCCCTGTTCAATATAGGATGGAAAGGATTACATCAAAATATCGTGGGCCAGTTCACCCTCAGGGAGCCACAACTGATTTCCTCTTATCACCTGATGAAATTTTTGATGTTTTGCTTTTTTTTTTTTTGATATTTTACTTTTTAAAAATACCTCAACGCTTAATTTTTTTTAAAAATGAAATCCTGGCACTTACAAGCCACACAACAGATACAACAATCTATCAAGAAAGAGTTCCATGTTATTCTTCAGCTTTCTGTATGTCTGGCTGCCTGAGGTAGGACTAAATGGGCTAATGTGAGGGGGAAAAGGGCAGGTTTTTTTTTTTTTTTTTTTTTTTTTTTGGTTTTTGGGTCACACCCGGCAGTGCTCAGGGGTTACTCCTGGCTCCATGCTCAGAAATTGCTCCTGGCAGGCACGGGGGACCATATGGGGCACCGGGATTCGAACTGATGACCTTTTGCATGAAAGGCAAACGCCTTACCTCCATGCTATCTCCCGGGCCCCGAAAAGGGCAGGTTTTTAAAACCACAATTTGTCTTAGTCTCTAAGGAAGGCTAGTGTTTTTTCCTAGTTTATGTATTTTTGGTTTTTTGGGGGGACGCACCCAGTGATACTTAGGGGTTACTCCTGACTTTGTGCTCAAATTACTCTTGGTGGTACTTGGGGGACCATATGGGATGCTGTGATCAAATCTGAGTCAGTTGATTGCAAGGCAAATGACCTACCTTGGATAGCTAGTTTTTCTAATATAAAATCCAACTCTTTGGTTAAAGTAGGGCACAGTCTCTATAATTAGAATTTGTCCTCATTTTTTTTGTTTGTTTTTACTCACAAAATTCTTTGCAAGGCATTACACTTTTCTCACAGACATACCCATAACATTGCAGTCCTGGTGGTAAGCCTCCTCTATGGAGAAGGGTTTCACCATGTTATTTTCCCACCGTAGTCTTCTGCCCATTATCAATGTATTGGAGATGAACCTATTTAAAGAGTGACCTTTAGTCATTGCCTTTTAACTCCTAGTGTACCTCATTTTTTTGTAGGTACGTCTCTTTATAAAGTTTCTGTGAGTGAAGGGTGTAGACTAGCATGTTTTTGCCAGGCCTACTTGTTAACTGCAGGTTCAACACATAATCGCTTGAGAGGAGAGAGAGAGAAGAGAGAGGGAGAAAAAGGAGGAGGAGGAGGAGAAGGTGGGTGGAGGCTGCAAGAAAAGTCATCAAAGTAGTTTAACATTTTAAACTACTTCTAGGAATTTTTGTTTGGAGAAGAAATAATTGTGAAAACCTGAGATGCTAAGAAGAGCACTAGAGAAGTAGGCAATGACTGTTTTAAAAGCTATATATTTTCTTTTAATTTTATTGTATTGAAATCATTGTGATCTACAAAGTTCTTTATAGTTGAATTTCAGACATACAATGAGTCAGGGCCATTCCTACCACAAGTGTTGACCTCCCTTCACCATTGAACCCAGGGTGCATCCTATACTGGCACTCTTTGTCAAAGGCTACATTTTAACACAGGCATATGTCTTTTCCCACTCATCTCCTACAAATAGAGAATGGTTTACGTCAAGAGAAAATTCAGGGAAAAATAACTCCTTTTATTTCCAGGAAATCTGGCCAGTGTGTTTCTATAGCCAGTGATAAATGACAATGCCACGAGCGGTGACCTAGGACATCCTGAATCTTGCTCTTATGAAGAGCTTGCATTCTCTTTTCAAAGGGTATCCTGTTCTTACTGCAAGCCTCATGCTATCTCAACTCGAGATCATCTTCCTCCCTTCTGTGGCCATTCCTAAAATAGCATTGTGCTGTTTAAAAGACATCCATGTTGATGTCATCTGAGGGCCAGGCAGGAGGAAAAAAGAAGGTAACTGGATATTAACCCCAAACATATGGTAATTCAACAAATTGACCCAGTGACACTCTGCTCTGTTATTTCAACTCATGCTGTATAAATCAAATCAATATTATTGTGTCCATTGGTGGGGTTCAAGGGTGCCTTTCATCCACAAGGACCCGAAATCCATATTGCATAGTAGTGCCATGGAGGAGAACTGTGGTGTTTAAAAAAAATGCCTGTGAAAGGCGTTGTACCCAAGGGTAAGTTATAAATAGGGCAGCTGCTTCTGATTATAAAGATTGATTCACTCACTCTGCATGGATACTACCTAAAGAAATGTGGAAAGCAAAATGCAATTCTTGGAGTCTCCTCATCGCTTTGTGTCTGGGTTGGTTTAAAACTGGACAGTGAACCAACCCACTATTCTGCTTGGCTTTTATCTCCCAGTTTAAAGCAGATTGTAAAGCTGAAGTCCTGTAAGCTTTACTTCTGGATGGTAGGAAGGTTCTATCCTCACAAACCAGGTATCTCCCTCCATACAAATCTGTCATAAAGCTTTTGTCTGC